>VVHJ01038559.1:5677-44190 GCA_015107715.1 Tylochromis polylepis
GGGTTCTTTATCATTAGCAAAAGTTTTAAATGTATGAAAATACAGTAAGACATTCAAAATTGATGCCATCCTTCCCAATTTTCAAAGCTAAGCTGATTCTGGCCCTCTGGCCTTATGTTTGACACCCCTGGTTTAGGCCAACCACAGAGTCTGCTGGACTCCTGGCAGATCAACTGAACTCAGAGCCAGCCCGCATCATCTAACAGCTGAGCTGATATTGTTCCACAAAAATATCTGGAAAATCTCATATAGTGTGTTCTATTTAAGTTTAACCATTTGAAATGATGACAAGCAGTAGAAGAAATTACAGTTTGTCCTTAAGGCTCCGGCCTCATCAATCCCTACAAACATACCACACATAGAGTTATGAAAAAAAAAAATATCCTCCTTGAGCCTGCATGTGGATGCTGGGGTGGTGGAGGGGTTGAAACAAGCAACAATGTGGGGGGGGAGTGGCACTGAGCTGTCACGGGGAGAGAAGGGTAAGTTACAGGGAGTGTGTTTTAACATAAGGAAAGTGAAGCATGTTTGTGTGTATGAACAGGCTTTCAGGCTTTGTACTACTTGCTACATATCTGTAAGCCCCTTTGCAACCCACCTCCACCCTGGCTCCTATTCATAAGGTAACATAATCTATTTTATTTATTTATTCCAACATAATATGATAAAAATGAAACAGCACAATATTGTAAAAAAAAAAAAAAGGTCAGAAAAACAGTTCAATTACTGTAGATGGAAAAAATAAAGCTATATACAGGACATCAATAAGTAAAAATCTAAATGAAATAGAATACAGTAAAATCCTTTGCTACAAGTTGAATGTGACATGTTAAAGGGGCTCTATTAAGTAAAATAGCTCAAATTCAATAAAACAAACAAAGAGAGATTAAAAATGGCTTATTTAATGTAGCAGCAAATGTCACTTGATATTAAAATTCCTCAGAGCGTAACGTGTTGTAAATGGTGCAGGTCTGGTATGAAACTACTGGGATGAGAATACAAATGATATCAATGGTGTCTGAATTCACTGTCAGTTCATTTTGTCAGATCTTTCATGATGATGTATTTCTGCTCCGTTATGCAGAGGATGTATTGTTTCAGTTCTGCTCACCTCTGGATTTCCATGTTTACACATGGCAAAGGATACTACAGTATATACTGGGACATTTCATCTGCAGCAATATAAATTTCTGCAGATGGAAATTATTGTAGAGTCTTTACCTTACAATATAAAGACCCTTAAATTGACTGCTAATTTGGCGCAATATAAATAAAATTGAATTGAGTTAAACTGATCTAAACTGAAATAACAGTCTCGATTCTGATTGGGTTCCCATAGAAGCAAAAGATTCAACAGCAGCAACAGTATCATCTAAAAAAAAATTATACACAAAAACAACAATTTAACTTTCTCTTCCAACAGCTTTATCTGCGTGTTCATGATAATTTCAACCAATGCAGCAGAAGAATACATTCTTTAACTGGTAAGTGCAAAAAGTGGCAATTATCAAGATGGGAAACACACAAAGAAGAGGAAGCCAACACATGTAGTACAAGGATCACAGCAATGTAAATAAGTACTGTCACTTTAATAAAAACCATAAAAAGAAGAAAACTTACAATGCACCTTATGAATATGCCAAAAGTAATGGTTCAATCTATTTAAAGTCTTTGCTTAAATGAAAAAGCAAATTTGGAAGAAATTGAATGATTCATGGAATAAATGGCAGTAAAAGTTCTGTCTAAAGAAAAATGCACTGCATAAAGGGCTAGGCAGTGTTTCCTCCCTAATCAGCCACTGAATGGCACTGTAATTATAAGGTTATGCACCAAAGCCTTTATAAGTATCACATCTTTGTCAAGGTAATTCCAGCACTGAAGCACCACATTTTGTATGAACACAAGATGGTTTAAAAGAGCTGTGTGCAGCTTGCACAAGCAATAATCTTAACAGATGTCTTCAACAGCCATCTCAAATGCCACAGGAAACTACCTGAATCAATACCACTATACTGTAGCTCTTCAATGTTTCTTAAATTCTACTTTCCTTTTTTCTGGTGTGATTACAATGATGAATAATGTAGATGATTCAATAACTTACCCGAAATCTGCCAAATCTTTTGCTTCTCTTGTCAGCTGATCCTTTAACAAAGAGAGATGAGATATCTAAATCAATTCTTTAAAATAAAACAAACTTAAGCTCTATGTCTTTTTTTAATGTCAGTAAGAGTAAGCAACATTTTGCAGTTAGAGCACTCCATTTCACCACTATGCAGTTTGCTGGCTGAACTGCCCATTTCAAATCAATTAACAGTACATTACTTGTCAGTATAATACACAGTCAGTCAAAACGTATACGCTATAAAGATGTGTTCACTACAAATATCACTGTGGTTTGGCTGAGGCTTGACTGATCTGTTGACTTAAATATGGCACACATTCCCAAACAGATTAAAACACCCACCATGGTTGAGTGTGTACACTGCGTTTAACTAGCAGCTGCTAGAACATACATCATGAATATCAATTATTACTAAAGTGGAGCTGTGAAAATTAGTAGGGCAGTTCCATTGTGTAGGCTAATGGAAACTCAGACAGGCGTTTAACTGGAGGGTTAATGCCGATTCTAAGCCACCGTGGCAATTCTGTCCTTGAATAATAAGCCTGAATAATAAATTTAAAATGTGTGTGAATTCATGACTGACTGGCAACACACACGAAACATTGGACTTGATAAAACAAAAGCAACAAAAAACAAGTGAAAACACATAATCTTTTCAAAATGATGAATGATGAAGAGCTTTGCTTCTAAATTAGACATTAAGCCATTTGAAAACCAGCTTGTAACCAACTCCAAAAAATAAAGTAAGTCTTCAGGCACTGCTGTTCATGCAGACTAAACACACTTTAAAACATATTATTAGCATTATATTAAATTCAGAAATAATCCATCTGTTTACACTTTTGTTAAAACATAAGTTTAGTATGTAAGTATTACATTTTTTTTGACCAACAGTCATACAAAGAATATGGAAAACACATCAGTGATCCTTTGTTACAACGAACACAAGTACTATAGCTTATTTTGAATCCTACACTGTCGTGATCCGAGGGTTTTTTTGCTGTTCTGGTAGGCTGAGTATTGTATTCCTGTTTTATTTCTTTATTATTCTCACAGTGAGTTTGATTCCTTGATTGTGATGTCTGTCTTTACCACATGGTGTCATTAAAATTAGTTAATGAAGTCATTCTCATTATAGTATGTTGAGTTTTAGTTTTATTGTTCCGGTTCCTGTCTACGTTTCATTGATTTGTAGATGCCAATGTATGATTCACTGGCCTACACGAGTTTTGAATTTTTTGTCTTTTTTTAGCTGCAGTTTCTATTTTGAGTTTATTTGTCCTGTGTTTAGTTCCTTCAGTGCTTCTCTAACTCTTCTACCCACTGCTCGTCCTTCTGTTTTGTCTTTGTGCTCCAGTGTTCCTTTGTCTGAATGTGCGTGTCCTTTTCTTTGTCTTTTGGTTATTTCCTGTTTTTCAGACCTCTGTGTATGAATAATCTTGTCTGTTTCCCTTGGTCTTTGTCAGAGTTTCTAGTGTTTGATTCTACAGCCCCATTTCATTTTAAATTTCTGTTGGCACCCTTGGATTTTGTGTATTTATAGGATTACTCTGGCATTAAATAGACATGTGTAAAACATTCACTTGCGGTAAATGTTCAGATTTTTAAGATGTACATCATAATCTGCAGCTAAAAATGACGTGACAAAACAGGAAGCTACGGAGAGAGTAAGATGGAGGCATATGATCTGCTGAGACGACCCCTAAAGGGATCAACTGAAAAAAGAAGAAAGAAGATACTAGCTTTAACCTGTCAAAGAGAAACTCAGTAGTAGGTGAAACCTCTTATCCTTTATCCCCTCGCAATCATTTGAAACTTTGCCATTATATCAGTTTGGATTTGAGCATTTATGGTTACTTTTTTCAAGTACAGTATGCAAGCAAATTCTCACTATGACTCTAACAAATAAACCCACACTTTGTTAATGAGACCTTAATGTTTACAATAATTTATATTTCATTAAATTAATAACTGCTGTTCTGCATTTACCACAGACAGCAATCTATAGTTTCATGCATTCTCACCATTGCCATCATCAACGGCTCTGCTGGGCATACTAATCCTAATTAACAGTAGGTGGTGATTCTAATGACCCAGTCCAGTTATCTAAATTTACCTACTGAGAAGCAAAGAGCATAATTACGTTAACTACAACTACAATCGCGCTTTCTTGATGAGAAAAATGGGATAATCATCTCTTTTACAGCACGCTTTCAAGCAGAGGGGGAACACAGTAAATTACGTAATTGTGACTTGTCTGATATAACAAATGAACAAAATGACACTGTTTTGGAAGTAAAATCTTTCTCAGAGTTTTCAAAAAGGAGCCTTGAGTTTGAGAGATTATTTCAGAGCAACTTGTAGGAGACAAACTGACAGCGCTTCTAGTCATGCAGCTGGGGAGAACTGATCAATAGCAACAAAAATATTCTGCTACCTGCACCTCAAAATACATCTAGTGAACAGTGTTTGTTTGCATAAACAACTCCCCTCCACAGTGCATTAAAATAGCTTTGCTTTATTGGATTTCACCCCCGGCTCTCACAATCTGAAATCAATACATCTGCACCATCTAAACATATAAATTTAATAGTTAACATGAGAGAAAGTAAACATCTTTCTTAATACACAGGATTTTTTTTCAGATGTTTTAACTGCCTCTTTAAAATCTTAAAACTGACTAACACACAATACCAATATTTCTCCCCCTCAGTGAGGATGTATTTGACTCACAGTAAAGGAAATTCAGGCCCACAGGAACCAGCTTGCCTAAAAGAATCTAGCATCTCAAGGTAGAGTTTCCTAACACAAGGTAGTGTGTGATGCAGCAGGTAATCACTCTTAGAAGTGTAACAGTGTGAAGAATGGATGATGTCTGTAGTGGTCTGTCAGGTGTTAGGGGTAGTCTTGCATTAGTATGCATGAGCACCACTTGATTTTCTTTTTAGTGTTGCTGTATCCGCATCATACATTAAAGCAAGCACCGATCAGGTCAAATCATTCTGCTTAGCTACTCTTGCACTTGTACTTGCTGTAAAAATAATTCTCTTTCCAACTCTTATTGGACAGCAAAGTCTGATGTATGATGCTCATTAAGTTGTGACACACAAGACACACATAAAAATCCCACTGTAAACCTCTCCACATAAATACCACCTACACTAAAGCACAAAGCTCAGAAAGCACCGCTCACACATTCGAGCTTAGCAGAAAGCTGTTCTCATCCCGCTAAGAAAGAAACATATTCACAGACTGAAGAAGAATGGAGGATGAGGATAAGAAAAGCATCCCAAAGACCCCAAATGCTACAGTAAACATTACACAGGATCGGTGCAACTGTCTCTGAGACACAAGTAAACCATAAACTGTTAATCTAATACAGCACAAAAGAACAAAATGAGACACACAAAGCTCCCTTTCTTGTGTCTATAGATACTGGGTTACTGAATATGTGTTTCAGTAAACTCACTCAACTGCTCAGTTTGAATAAGAAAAATCAAATGTTTTAATGTATTTCTGACACTATGCTGTGTTCATCATTTCCTGAGGATCAGCAGAATGTAATAACATGTTAAAGCATTGGTTGGCAGGGGCAGATGTCCCTGAAAGCTGCAGGCATGGAAAACATTTGGAAGATGAGAAGGAGAAACAATAACTAGCCAGAAGGTAGACAACAGAAAATGGAGCACTGGGAACTAAACAAAGTCTTCACAATGCAATGTTCATATTTGCAGAATGCAGGACCTGAGGGGCTTGTGCAGAAAAGATTCAAAGAAACTAATGTAGCAAATGTTGTACAGATTGCCTTTTTATATGTATGTTTCAAAGGGGAAAATTATTATAATTGGTTATATTGTGCATTATTTCCCAGTTTAAGTTCCCATTGATAAGATTGATATAATATTCTAAACACAAATTTAAATAAAACCCGAAGAACTATCAGCAAGTTTCCAAAAAACAAATGTATCCTAACATTCATTTTACGAACCCTCTTGTGGCCAAAGTAATACAAAGGTTCGCCAACTGTGGGTAATAATTTGCTTTAATTTCTTAAGAGGACAAATACAGCAAAGTTTTGAAGACCACTGTTAGTCAATGTTGGAAAGAGGTCAGGTTTATGAATGAGACAAATCTAACAATGCTGTCAGTTTCTGATCCAAAACACATGACCATGTTAATTTTTTCTGTTTGTTTATTTTGTTTCGTGGCTACATCTATTTAAACAGTAACGATATCATAATTATATTCGATCAAAAATTTGATGTGTTTTTCTGAGGTGAGGCGTTGTCCTGCTGTTGAGAAGGTCAGATTTGAACAAAAAAAAAATTACATTATAGTTTATTGTTTTTTCTTCTGACTGACAATTTTGAGTCAAATTACATACTTGCCTGAGGCGGCCATCACAGCCTCAAGTTGTCACTTTGGACAGACAATCAGGAGACTAGAAAACATTAAGTACATTTTATGGCCATAGCTCTGACTCATCTAGTACCTTTCTGATGTAAATGCTGTCCCTTGTAATCTAAATAGAGGCAGGGTTTGGGAATTAGTTTTCTAAGGGAGAAGCTGGAAGCTACAGATCCTAGACCAAAAGGCTGAAAGCAATTCAGACAGTATGAATTTATAAAAAGAAATAGATGGTAGATTTTATTAGCTGCTGGTATGAGTTACAATTAGGGCATGCCTCTCTAAAAAGGACATTATTACACATTTAATGTAAGTGCACTATTTAAGTTTTCAATCACGAAGCTATTGATGCAGGTCTACTGAATTATTCAACTGGATATTTTCAGACAGACTCTCATAATGTGAAGCAAGTCTGGTTAAAACACCAACATAGTCACTAGTTTAGACCTAATACATACGGTAAATGTCTCCATTTCTGTTTCATCGTCTAACAACTTGATTTGATGTTTCTTTGCTTTTATTGTTTTTCATTTCGTTTTCTTCTTAATTAAAAAGAAAATCTAATCTCTAACTAAATGAGTTCACCAAATCAGGTTTGAGGACACCTGACTGTCAGTGAGACAATCTCTCTCTTGGTTTTCTTGAACTTAAACATTGGGAATATTTGTTTGCATTTGTCGGCAGATCCAAAGAGAAGCAACATCTTCTGACTGTACCTTCTGTTAGAAGTGTCTCCTCTCTGGGAGGACAATAAATTACAAGCAGTGGTACTGACTTGAAGTACCCTGCTGCAGTGCATCAGATGGCAGGTCAATGAGTTCAAGCTGAACATCACTCAGTGCATTATTCACTTTGCAAGTGGAGCTCATGCTCTCACTCTTAAAATCTTCAAACTGTCTTGTAAACTGACCATGCACATGGATGAGTAGATGGTCGGCTGATGCTACGATATCGTTCAGCGTTGGGATGTGGGTAAACATGTTGTCTTCATTTGCCTTCAGAGAAGCTCACAAAACCCCTGACCAGGCTATGCATTTGACGTGCAAAAAGGCGCTTGCCTGTGTCCTTGGCCTAAGGCTAACCAGGAGACAAGATGGACTGGCTGCTCTTTACGCGGCTTCTAGCCTAGGGTTATGATTCTCACGTGGGGTGTGAAAGGTCCCGTGTCCAAATGCAGAACCAGCCACCAAAATTTGTAAATTCCTGGTTTCCCCTGGACGAGGGATGCAAAATCTTGCAGTTATGAATATTTAATTTAGCAGTGCTGTTACACCAATAGCAAATGCAAAATCTGCCATCCAGTAGTAACAGAGAGCACTGGGAATTTTTCTTCTCACAAAACACCCAAATCTCTGGGTTTTGGTCTTATATTTTAGTCCTCTGCCCAGACTGAGCAATCTGTAGTCTATCAGTCACATCCTCACCTCATCCTCACTGAAACAAACTATCTGTGATCCAGTGTGCTTTTCTTTCTCTTTATCTTAGTTGCAATATCAACAACATGGTTAACTTGCACAAAACCTCAAGCAATGCCAGCAATAACCATGGGACTACCAGCATTGACGACAGTCTCATTGTTATCTCAAAGTCTTTCTTTATGAAGACATAAAGATGTAAGAAGACAAGTAACTGGACTGAGTAACACATCATAGCATTTGTTCAGCGCCAAAGAGGAAAAAAAAAAGAAATCGTCCTCTTTGTCTTTCATTTGATGCTCTGGATATTCTGTGATGTCCTTGTTCGATCTTCAAGCATATCAGCACTGCAGAGTCCACCGAAAACACTATGATAAACTCCCACTCAACTTGTTATTCTTGCAATTTCAACGGATATTATGCTATGTTAGTCATAGCTAGACCCCATTCTGACAACTTCCTGATGTTTCCTTGTTCTCCATTTTATTTTCAGCAACTTTCCCCTGTCTGGTTTTTTTTCTCTCTTATTTTGTGGCTCCTTCACCTGGCTCCCAGTTCTGCTCATTCTGCACACCTACCATTAATCAGCTCATTACCCTCCCAGCCTGCTCACCTGACTTCCATCATCTCACAGTAAGTACAGTATATCTAGCCTGGCTCTCCACCCATCTCTCTCCATATTGCATTTTCTACCTCAGGCCACTCTCAGCCCATTTAAGGAGTTGTTTCTAGTGTATTGTTTAACCACTCTGCCTAACCATTCTCTCTTGTGCCCTGTCACTTTCCTGTCCATGTCTCTGCTTTCTCTGTTTACCCCCAGAAATTATCTCAGCTCCCCACACTATTGACTCATTCCCCAGCCAACCCAGCCTTAATTATCTCCCTCATCATCTAAAGTAAAGCTTTCTAATTTGCAAAAACTCTTTTGTTTCTGTCCTGTGTTTGGATTCTAGCTACACTATTCCAACTACGGATGTGTGAAATTTAGTAAAGAAGCTTTGCTGCTTATGCAGCTTATTTAGTAATGCTCTAGATGAATTTGATTTGATAAATAATTTAAAAATATATATCCTTCTCTATGGTCGCTAAGAATATAGCTGCTATAAAATATAGCAAAAAACCCA
Source organism: Tylochromis polylepis (assembly GCA_015107715.1). Lineage (NCBI taxonomy): Eukaryota > Metazoa > Chordata > Actinopteri > Cichliformes > Cichlidae > Tylochromis > Tylochromis polylepis. The sequence continues at coordinate 14,746 of VVHJ01038559.1, forward strand.
CAAATCCATGTTTGTTCTGTCTGTAGTGTAAGTTCACACATTTCATGAGTCAAATAACTAACCTACAATCAGTTGTGTCAATGCATAAAATTGCTGCATTAAGTGCACAAGAAAAGAGACAGTTAACTTTCCAGTCTTGCTTTAAACTTATCCAAATGTTATTAAAGTTTGAAGATGTTTCATTACCGACTTCCCATTGACCTAACAAGCCAATCAAAAATAGCCTAAGGGCTGGATGTGGCCTGTGTGCTGAACAACACCCTGGTCACAATAAAGGTCTACCTGCTGCCGTGAGACTACAGTGCAGACAACCCAAACCCATCATTAATGTAATTGTGTTTTTATCCCCTCTTTGCTCTCCAGTGAGCAGCAGGGCAGCGTTGCTTATCTTGCTGACATTTCACAACAGCCTTGTCTCCGCATAGCTGTGTGTGCGTGTGTGTGTGTACGTGTGTGTGTGTGTGGTGAGAGAGAAAGCAGGGTTCTGCATGAAGTCTGACAGTTCCTTGAGACACAAATGCAGTCTTACTACTGCCACTTTGCGAGGTCTATAAGTAGCTGACAAAAAGAAAGCTGTATATACAAACACTAATTAACAAAAAAATCACACTATGAAATTCCTGCTGGGTCATGAATACAGAATGTGAATATGACTCTTTATTATCCTGTTAGCAATTGCAACCTTGCTGCTTGTCTTGTTAAAACAGATTTCCCACTTGGGCTCTTTATTTGTGGATAGAGATGCTTGTGTCCCTGCATAATTTAATTATATGATTTGGATGTACAAATCTTCTGGTCATTTGAGTTTGCTTTCCTAGTCTTTCACAGAAAGCAAGCTTCATCTTTTTTACTTTTTCTAACACTAAATGCATTGTTTGATTTAAAAAAAAAATCAATGTATGTCAAAAACATTGTCTTTTCCTACGGTTTCAAGATTAACATGGTCTAAACTGTGCATTTTTGTGCAAGTGAAATAGTAACACAAGATACTGAGAAGTTATAAATGTATGTAGGGGTTGCCTGAGATGAAGGAAAACAGGTCATCACAGTCGTGGGTTCTGACTCATGTCTCCTGAAGGCTTGTAAGCGATTCACTGAAGTCCAGGCTCTCCAAACCCAAAATGTATCTCATTACGTCATCATAATGCTGCATCCCCACGCTGGTCTGGCCCTGGCCTGGATGTCGTATCCATTCTGTCATTTCATTATGTCTGACAAGCTGGGGTTTCAAAAAAAAGAGGGGTTGGATTTATACCACTGGCTTCCCTTTCTGTTCTGTTCATTAATCACTGCACCATGGGGGCTTTGGCCAAGCTTCCACCAGCTCTGAAATCACTTTGTCACAGAATTAGGGTTGAGGTCTTTTCTTCCAACAGAATGACATCATTTTAGTTGTTGTTTGCCTTTGCTTTGGGGGACACAATAAGTTCAGTGTCTGGCTATGACACTAAGTATTCCCATAGAGTGTATATAAAAAAACACAAATGAGGCTTCCAAGTCAGAACACTGCAAATCTCCACTCAGGCAGGCAGACCAGCTGCATGCTTGCTAGCTCAGCTGTTGTTGCTTCTTTAACCTTTTGTTGACAGTGCCCTGTGTCATAGTAGGACCATCCCCTGAAGCCCTCTCATTTTCCTCTGCATTTGGATGCATCTGCATGACCCTCAGACTTTGTAAAACATGTACTAACAAATGAATAGAATGTTTTAAGAAGATACTCTGAAGAGCTGATGATTGAAAGAGCACTGCAGGCAGCATGTCTGCTTTCAGACTGTTGATAAAGAAGATGGTTTGAACAGGTAGACCACAGAGAAGGTTCATGGATGCAGTGAAGGACATGCAGAAGGCTAGGGATAGGGTGAGATGGAGACAGATGATCCCCTGTGGTGACCTCTGAAAGGCAGCAGCAGAAGAATAATAAATGCATCTGTAATTACAATTTAATCCATTTGTTACCACAACCTGGCAACCCACAAGCTGATTCAAGAGCTGTGTATATGGCTAATTTCTGCGCAGACAGGCAGACCAGCTGCACTGCCCACTTACCTGCTGTTGCTTTGCTACTTACTTACTACAAACGCACGGTCAAGCCATATTAAACAACATTTGAGGTTCTAAAACAGTCAGAATGCAAAATGCTCCAAAGGTTTGAAGACACGACTTCAAACCTTTGGAGCATCCATTTCTGTGACCAATTCATTACAGCCAAGAACACAATGATGCAATTTCTACACATTAAAAAAAAAAAAATCAAGAAATTGGAAGAAGGGGAGGTAAAGAGCACAAGTTTAACTGCAAAAACAGATATCAAACACACCTGTGCTCTCTGATGTCTAAAACATGTCCAAGTGGTGAATACCATGTCTTTAGTTACAATTTTTCTCCTTTTTGTGAGTGATACAACTATTTCTACCCATTCATTTTCTTTTTGCCAACATACTAAAGGTGTGCTGAGCCTAATTGATCAATCACATGCTAAACTAAATCAGACAGACCCTGACATAGCTCATCTTGTTGTCTTTACTAGATGGCCGCTTAAAACAATTATTCATTAAAGAAGTGCCCCTTTCTGTTTGATGTTGTGCCGCTGCTCTTTTTCCCTGAAGCATGACAAGAATAATATTATTTTTGATAAAAATGTTAATTTCTTTGACATTAACACTCCTTGTTAAAGGCAAGGTGGAGTGCTGCTTCTATAAATGGTTGCTGGAAATCCTACACTATGTATTACAAGGTGCTTTCAGAATAAAAGCATTCAACGTTTATCACCTTTATCTGCCTTTAGAGTTTTCTTTGTCATCACTCTGAGGAAAACCTGAAGTGCCAGTCATGACAGACTTATTTTTTGTTTGGTTTTTTTTTGCTTGTATGTTTTTTTTAGAGGTCCCATAGTATAGTAGTTTACACATTCACCTAACAATGTCACAAACCCAGCATTAAAAAAAGCTGCCAAATCAAATATGTGGTGCTACGTGCTGTGGTGACCTCTTGTGAATAAGGCAGCAGCTGAAATTGACTTTCTTTTATTTACTTATGTTTGTGTGATTTTGTTCCAAGTGTTCCATTTGGCGCATGTAAAATGTATGAACTGCTTATTACAGCCAAAGGGTCAATTTCTGAACTTATGTGAAAAATTATAGAAAAATACAAGTTGAAAAGATTGCTTGGAGAGTGAGTGGTGGTTTTTATGCTCTGCAGTGAGTTTGCCGAGAGCTTTCTTCTGCTGATTTTGTGTCATTTTTGCTTCACTTTCTGGTGTGTATTTCTAAAAAAAAAAAAAAACCCCAAAAAACCACACATTTGGCATAGCTTGCATAACTGATGCAGCAAAATCATGACTGATCTATCCAGGAAGTTCACTTTTTAATAGAACTGGCTTTATTCACTGTATCATGAAGTCAAGAGGGTGAATATTTACATTTGTGTTCTCTGCATTATAAATGTATTTATTTTAGTAAAATGTAATAATAATAATATATAATATTATTATATGTAATGTATTAATAATATAGATTTTTTTCCCTTGGGGTGTGTGTGTGTGTGTGTGTGTGTGTGTGTGTGTGTGTGTGTGTGTGTGTGTGTGTGTGTGTGTGTGTGTGTGTCTGGTCACTTTACCAGCAACACGCCTGCATGTGGCATGCTGACCTTTTGGCTTTGTGTCCGATGATGGCTGCCTGACCAGACAAAATATAGAAAATTAGAGTGAAAGAAGGAAAAATCCAAACAGAATCCAGTGCTGATTCAAAACCAGACACACACGTATATACACTATACATGTAAAAGATAATTTAAGTCATACATGTCCAGTTTTAGCACCTGTATCTTTCAGTTACACTGAATGCAAAAAAAAGGAAACACACACACAAATGTTGGTTTTGTTCTTTAAGCACGCCTTGAGAGTTGTTGGCTGATAACAAAACCCTGAAAAACCTTAATAGGAGCCAAAACAAGGAGACAACACCCAATGTTTTTTGTGCTATGGTGTCACTGCTTCCAAATGTGCTTGCATCGTGACCATTTACTCATTACCTGCACCACTTTAGGTTACAGCAGAGCACAAAAGGCAAATGGTAACCCACACGCAGCTCATATCTGAGACCGCTCTTAAAGTTTCCAGTTTTTAATTGAGTTTAACATTACACTTAAAATGTAGCTTCAACCTTTTGTTTACGTCGCAGTCAAAAAATAAGAGTCGTTAGCTTGGGCGTCAGTTACTTAGAGCGGCGTGACATAGCTGCACTAACAAACAAACAAATAAGGGTCTAGGTGGGCTGCGCTGTGGTTGAATGTGACTGTGTAGTTGTGATATTGCATCATCACTTCTGTAGGATTGTGTTGCTCATCTTGAATTCTGTGCATTTCAATGTGAACCAAGTGTGATACTATAGCACTTTAACCTGCTGTGGAATAAAAAAAAAGACAGTTTCCAGTAGAATTTCCAGTTAATAGAGGCTAGATAAGTTAGTTTCTTGCTCACGAAGCCAGATTATTATATTATTATTGTTGTTGTTTTGTTTTTTGTAAATCTGTACCTTAAAATCTTTATGCTGCTGTTCATGGTGTTTATTACAAACACTGACCTTGAAATGGTTTTTTCTGTCAGCATTATTTGGTGAACAGGTTAATAGTTTCTTTTGCTTTTTTGTGCCTCTTCAGCAAAGGTTTCCAAGAAAAAGACAATAAGGCAGTACCCTGTTATTACTGGTACTTTTAGAGGAATACATTCAGAAGATAGGAAAGTGTGCATAAACCTGTTAAGAGGGTTAAAGTTGTGGTTTCTTTGGGTAAGATAAGACTGAAGTTAGAGGTGTTTAGTTGTTCCAAAAGCCCACATTTCAAGAAAGAAAGCAGTTGTGCAAATTGAATGCAGTTCATGTAGGGGAGAAAAAAGATGCATGTTTTTATAGATATAGATTTCCTAGAAATGCAAACATGTATACAAGGAGAGTGACTGAAACAGCATTTTTTTAAAAACCCAAAAAGAGCAAGATTTATGAAGAGAGGTTTCTGAGGTTTCATGATGAAGCATGCGTCGCACCTACTCTATAGCCTTTTTCCGGAGGAAAGTTATAAATAGCTCTCGGTTTTTTTGCTTTCATGCAGAAGCACCTCAGAAGTAGGTGATGTGTATTAACCAAACGGGCGGGAGTGAGTCGTACATGTGGGCAAACGTCTTTGTGAAATCTTTATCAGCTCCGGATGCATCATCTTGAACTTCTTTCTCAACTGTGGAAAGCATAATTTCATCACCGCTTTGTGCAACCGGTGATGTATTTTTGTATCACTTTACCAAACGTTAGCACCTTGTAATCTCTTTTTTTTTTTCGTCATGCCTTGCCTCGAATTTAACCGCAAGGTGAGGAACGGATAGTCGAGAGGTTCACAGGTGGATCAGAGAAGAATCGATTGAAGCGTACAAGAGCGATTTGACATCTTGGCCCACGATTTTAAAAACGGAGCGTCGCCAGCTCACACAGCAGTCATTTTGAATGTGCACACAAATATTTGTATGTTCATGTATGTGCATATGCTTGTGTATATGGTGGATAAATGAAAGTCCTTTTATCTCATTGTTCACCATCACGCTTCCTCCTTTTACCGCCTGCATTTGACCTTTGTTGATCTTGCTTTGGGCCTCTCTGTCTTTGCTGTGACACTGTCTCATTTCCTCAGTACTATAAGTGTCAGGGGTTCCTATGTATGCTGTGGCTTCAGACTTTGTCATTGTCATCATTGTGTCTATACAGCACCTGGTATTGTTGTGGGATACAGGACTCTGCAAACCTCTTTTCCTCTCTTGTAGCTTTAAAATGTCTTCCAGTTGACAACTTGTTCTTTGTATTTTAAAAAAAAAACTTTTTTCCCTACATTTCTCTCTGAAAGAAGTATTTAGTGGAGTTTTGTTTTCCCTGTTGAGATGATGACAGTGGAGCCTCCCCTGGATGAAGGGTGAGGATAGGGCTGGTACAGAGCCCTAAACTGTTACAGATGCTCACAGACACTGGGAAGTGTCTGTGAAAATACTGTTTGGATATTTCTGTGAAACGTCATCGTTTTTCTCTTATTAATGTCTCTGCGTACCGCCCTTCAAAGTCTCCTCAGTCCTTGTGTTTATTAAATGTGTAAAATTTTTCCATGCAATTTTCTAAACCCCTGGTGTCTTGCACACTTTTAATTAAAACACTTTTACTATTGTTCTAAAAAAGTCGACATGGTGTATTTCATTGTGAAAAGGGCATGGCGTGACCTTTGTCCTGCATATAGCAGCCATCCTGTACCCTCTCTACAGTAGAAACCATGTTGCATTGACCCTCACAGCTATTACACCGCATGATGTCATCTTAAAGTAGAGCTCAGACACCTGTTTCTAGTGGTGGACTTTATTTTTGACTATTGTTTTCAGCTTTCTTATAAGTACAGACTGAAATCAGCTTCAGATGTGTTTTCTTTGACTTCTTGAATGTGTGTGTTTATAATTATCTCATTTACGCCCATAGGTGTTGAGTGAGGATTTAAGGAGCAGGTGAATTTTCTTTTCTTTCCTGATATATAAAACCTTAGGGTTGAAAGAGGGTGTAGTTTGTTTTTCACATGACTCTATCACCTGAAATAGATGATATTAGCTTTAAATATCTCTAAAAATGAACTCCTAAATGTCTTTATTATCAGTTGATACAGCTGGTTATGAAGCTCACAGTTTTGTTTTGTTTTTTATCAAAAGTAAAACTGTAAACAGGGAAACTTTGAACCCTGGCTGATACATTGGTGCATGGTCCTGTCTGTCAGCTCTTACACCATCATCATAACATTTTCTGACTCGCATATTATTGTTGGATAAAGGTCTCTTTGATCTCTCTGCTTCACATTCAGCATACAGTATCTTGTCAGAGTGTGGGCTATCTGTAGGTAACTCACTGCCTTTCAGTTATACTGTGGTGCACATTTGTCATGCTAATTCATTCCTGATGTGTTGAACAGCCATTTTTGAAGTGTGAAGTCCTTAACAATCACAGAAAGCCACAAGAAGTAAAACTTTGTTTGACAGCTCCAAACACATAGAGAAAGCGATAGGAGGAACGTGTGAACAAAGGCACCTACCTGGTGCCTATAAAGAGAGAGAGGAATGTAGCCTTGGGTGTGTGTGTGTGTGTGTGTGTGTGTGTGTGTGTGTGTGTGTGTGTGTGTGAGCAAAGCAGGTTTTAAGAGAAGAAGGCTGGGAGGAGGATGATGACAGCATGAAAAGAAGGCCCTGCCTGTTTCTGGAGAGAAGAGAAGCAGCTGATGGATTAAAGGTTTATCTGTATGTAGAGGGGAAGGATGAAGAGAGAGGACAGACAGCAGAGAGCTGTCAGGTACAGCACAGGAAACGGCTGATCTTGCTTGTGACAGGAAGGAGAGGGAGAGAGAAAAAAAAAGAAAGAGGAGCAGAGCAGATTCTGGCTGTGATGAGGATGTCGTCATATCAAAGGATAGGTCTATTTGAATGACACTACAAAGGGACAAGGGCTTGGAGAGCGATACTAGGCATGATGGGGCAACTGTATAATCGGACATGTGACTGGTAGTAGTGGGAGCTGCTGAAAGAACGAGTTTTCGTCTCTCTTGGATCGGATTACCCTTGGATTCAAAACCTGGAGGAGTAGTGAAGCTCATAGATGCAAATCCGAACCACAAGGTCAGCGCTAAAGTCAGGGGAAAAAGGCCTTCAGTGTTGCACAATGATCATAGGCTAAACTTTATGAATCTTTAGCCTTTGCAGATGATCTCTAAGTGGAGGGTCTCTTTACTTTGCCCAATAAAACTGCTATAGAAAGTTTGAGGATGCTGTGAAGGAAAGAAAGCACACTGTTACAATGCTATTAGTGCTGTAATGCAGCCATTAGCTGCCTATACTACAGGAAGTTAGGAAGCAGCCTAAGAAAGGGCATCTGATAAAGGTCTGTGGTGCTTTTAAAATCGCTCTTACAGTACGTACTCTATTTAATGATTAATGTCCCCTAATAGAGTCCAACAGGAAATAGGGCGGTGTTTTATGGTCACTGAACAAGCTGCTGCCTATATTGAGGCAGGGAGCTATATGATTTTCTGAACACTTAATTATCAGCTCGTTATCATGTTCATTTATATTAACATTTGACAACATATATGAAGCTTTTTAAGAATGACATAGCTGTTCATGGCTCCAGATGTCCTAAAATGCTTCTGGTTTATAATAGAAATTTAAAACCCACTGTAGAAATTAATAGAAAGCCAAACGTTCGGGTATTAGAACACACCACCGTGACGAAAATGGCATTATTTTTTTGGGTTGTCTGTCTGTCCATCTGTCTGTCCCATTTTTGTGCACTCTCGATTTCCTTAAGGGAATTCTTCACATTTAGCACATGTATATGTTTGGATTCATAGAGTAACTCTTTAGACTTTGACTGTTAAAGGTCAAGGTCTCTGTGAGACCTCACTTCGATCAGAAATACCTGAAGGGTATTTCTGTGCATCTGGCGCACAGCTTGAGTCAATGATGAAGAGATTCGATTTTGTTGTTCAGAGGTGAAGGATGAAAAAACTTCTTGTCCAAATGTTTGGATTTTATATGCTAATTATGGGAAGATGGGGGCAGCACTGCAAGGTCCCAGGTTCAAATCCAGTCAAATGGGGTTTTTCTGTGGGGAGTTTCCATGTTCTCCAGGTGTCCGTGTGGGAATCCTCCCACAGTCCAAACATGCACAGGGTTAAGTTACCTGGTAATTTTAAATTGTCCATAAGTGAAGTGAGTGCGTATTAATGGTTGTCTGCCTCCCTCTTTTAGTCCTGTGATAGGCTGGTGACTTGTCACTGGGTTAAGCTCCAGCCCTTCCCACATTTTCTTGATAAGCAGAAGTAAATGGGTGGGATTATGACAAGATAGCCCCCTTTTCATACCCGAGACACCATAATTTTCAGTAGAAACACCTCTTCTATTATATTCAACAACATAACTCAGAAACTGAGTTTATTTTTGAAACAAGCAAGGTTGGATACTGATTGGTTAACAATAAACTTTGGTGTCCATCTTGAAATTATGGTGAAAGTACAGATCAGGAGTGGGGGTCACACGAGAAACTGGGGCTCTTGTGGAACCGTTCTTTTTTGTTTTCTCACATTGAATTTGAACACAAACACTGTAGACACAAAGCAGAACAAGAACAGCAAAGCTGAGCAAATTCAAGTCAAATTATCTTTTATATATTTTGTATCTATAACAGAAATCAGAAGTGTGCCTGACGGGGCTTTACAGCACAACTGCACAGCTAACAATATCTACCACCCTTAGTCCCTCTAGTGAGATGAGGAACAGCTCCATTAAACTGTCAAATCTAACACAGAGATAAACTGCATCTTGGCTGGTCTGTGGAGGCATATAACAGTGGAGGGGAAATGCTAGTTGCTGTTTGAAAAACAGTGCCTAAGCCTGTGAGGATAAGAGTCTCTGAAAGGATAAATACCAACTGGTCACAAGTCCCCTGTTCATCAAACGATGAATTTATTTCACAGGAGTAGTGCAGGCAAGGGCCTGCTAAACCTGTGTTCTTGCAAAACGTAGCTAAAGGAGCAATCAGGACACAAGAGGAAAACTAACCGAAATTATTCTCACCAGTGAAGGAGGACAACTAATAACAGCAAAATAAAAGCCAGCACCATCAGGGTCATTATGTAAAAATAAACACCCGTTGCCCTGTTGTTTCCTCCTGTGGCTGTGCTACAATGGAAAAAATTAATAAATAAAGTGAGGAGTGAAAACTCCATTTAAAAACAGGAAATGCAAACAAGACTGAACACTGTCAAGGTTTCTTTCTCTGTTCTTGCTGCATTCAGAACTCAAGACCACAGATATGCAAATTGTGAGAAAAGAAACAGAGCAAGCTTCAAGAACTAGAAAGGAGGGAATTCGAGTACACTAAAAGGGCAAAAGGTTTAGGACACCACTCTTAAACTGTGAATTCAGGTAGGCTGCACCTGCCCATGCAGCGTGCCTTTGCAAACATTTGTGAAAGAATGGGTCGCTCTAAAGAGCTCCCTGAACCAGAGTGTGATACTGTAACAGGATGCAGCTGCTGCAGCATGTCGGTTTGTGAAATTTCTTCTGTCCTAGATATTCAGATATTCGATCAGCTGTAAGTGGTGTTATTGCAAAGTGGAAGTCACAACAACTCAGCTTCATAGCGGCAGACCACATAAAGTTACAAGGTCGCTGAGCATGTGTAAAAGTCACTGATGCGCTCCTGACTCAGTAACTGCAGAGCTCCAAACCTCCTCTGGCATTAACATCAGCACAGAAATTGTGCACCAGGAGCGTCTTGTTATGGATATGGGCCGAGCAGCTCCTGTAGGTGTAATGTCCATATACTTTTGTCAATATAATGTATTAAATAGGTGCAAACTTTACTGCGTTTTGTAGCTCACTTGTATCCTGGTCAGTATTTTTGTCGTTCGGACACAGAAGATGAGCACCTCAAACCTAAGTGCATGTGCCACATTTAACTTCCAGCTTCGAGCCTGCAAGGACTTCAGTCAGATGGTGTTTTTATTATTTTGTACACTGATTACATGATCACAGAGAGAAGCTCATATATATCCAGAAAAACAGAACAAAATAGCACAGATGACTAACTAGGCCCCTGTTTACCACAAGTGTTGACATAGCAGCCATCATAGCATGGCTGTAGGCACAATCAGCAGTGTTGGAATAAATTTTGACCAGCCGGACTGCTTTGCTGGAGCTTTCTTGTTGCAAGAGCAATGACGACAATTTTTCTTAACATTAAAAGTTTGGAGGAAGATTAGGTTTCCTCTCAGGCTGTGTCCAAATTCAGGGGAAAATTTGGACACAGACTCAGTCTGGCAACTGCTTGAAAGATTCTCACTCGGCCCCTTTCTGCCAGCTTGTTTGCATCTTGTTGGCATGCGGTCTGTCTGATGTAAACATGTAACAATAGTGACTTCTAACTTCTTGGCTTAATTTATTTTCAAAGGTTATATATTTGTCAAATTATCTTTCTTTAACCTTAGCCTCACTGTCTTTCGTCTGGCGTCTCTCTGTTTCATGGAAACAATACCTATCTAATGTTTGTTGGAAAGTCATGTCAAAGCAAAGCATGACACACCAGCAATTGTAGATATGTGATCTATAAAGATAGCAAAGTTAATAATAAACATTTCAACTGGGTCAAGGTCCTTCTGCTCTATCTTTTCCTGCAGTGAACATGCTGATATCCAAATTTATCATCTGCACAGTCATATCTTTATGAATATGCATGAGTGTTGCACAGTTTCTTAAAAATATTTCTTAAAAATGACATTAATCCATGCTTTCTTTCTTCTGTATCCCAGAGAAGAGAAAAAGCCGGATTATTTCACTTTTTGCACTTAAACACATCATCATTGCTTTGCCAGCAAAACATTTGCTTAAAATGCAATTTATTTAAACAACAATGGAGAGCTCAGAGCTTCATCAAGGCTGAATCTCTGATCAGACAGGCGCTTGCGTATTTGAAAAATAGAAGAAAAGCAGTCAGTTAGTCAATCAAATGCCCAGTCGCGATAACGCCAGTTTTTATTGCATCGCTGGCAAAGAAGTTCATTGACACTGGTTAATGCAAAACACGAATAAAAGACGCCCACATCTCCTGTTGTTTCACATATTTTTTTAAATTTTTAATAAAGCCACATTTGTTTAGCGCTATTTGTCCGCCCCCTAAGTGGGGAGAAGTCATTGCGTGTCACCCATCCATAAAGAAGATAAAGAAGTAAAGTTGGCCTGGCTGTTGGTGCACCTACCAACTGGTTCACCAATCTGTTGCCTGGCATACCCTTTCAGCATAATTTCAAGGATCCTGTCTTTGTTTCAGAGCTGCACAATAATGGAATTCTCCCTTTGCGAAACCTCACATTGTAATGTTTCGGTTCTGAAAATAAAGATTAGAGGTAGCACATTTTGGGGAGGAAAGAAAGATAAGCTTGAAAAAGCAAATGTTTAATGTGATTAGAGTATTGCCCCCCCCCATGCTGCTAGACACACATGCTCACAGAGACTTGAAGATTACAAATCTTCGCCTTGGGCTTTGTTTTTTTGTATCACACCATTATCAGTCAGCCACCGTTATGTAACGACCGCGTTTGTGTGTGCGAACGTAAGAGAGGAAACTCGTGCAAGCGATAAAATACCTCTGTGTAGAGTATTGAATTATGTCAAACTCAAAATGAGGCTCTCTGACAAATCGAAAGAGTTTGCTTTCCCGTGCTCTCGCTTACAGTTTGCACATTGGCACAGATGAAACTCGCGGCTTTTAATACATGCATTTAACCAGCACTTCTGATATGCACAGTGATTTTCTAAAAGTGCTGTCCCTTTTCAGCGTGTTTTTAATTAAAGAAAATAAAGGCTCCTGCGCATAATTTATACACTAATGGAGACTAACATTGTGGTTCGTCTTTGTGTCTTTGTAAAATTACTGAGAGCTTGCAAAGCTGTTTCTTTTTCACATGTCTGTAAGTAATTTTAAAAAATGCAGCAAATGTGTTACAGGTTACCAGAACATAGCCTATTCTGTAGCATTTAATATTTACAGTCAGAGAGCAGTGGCAGAAAGAAAAGCGACCTCTCCGCAATTGTCTGTAAAATCACTGACATAGAATTCATTAGTATTTAAAGTGCTGTGCAGCTACATTTCTCAGGTTTACAGCCGAATTTTCTCCAGATTTAACAGGCAAGTCAAAGCGAGCTGGCTGCTGGATCCAGCTGCCTCGCTTTAAACAGACCACAGCCGGGTTAATCACCCACGTCCTCTCTTAAATTCATTCATGCAGTTATGAATCCGCTCTGACAGCAGCAGCTAACCTTATTGCACAGACTACATATAAAGCTGCTCTAATATATTCCCACAGGATGGCTTCGCACTCTGTAATTTGTTGACTGCTGCAGAGGGTCTAAAGAGCAGCAATACTCTTTAATGCACTTGTAAACATACATACACACACACACACGCGTGCATATGCACACACAACACTGCCTTGAGAAAGAGTTGAGAGCAGTGCTCAGAGAGGAATAATTATAGATGGCATTGAGTTTCCTGCTCTCCTCTGTGTGCAAATGGTGTTTAGCCAAGAGGGCTTGCTTGCTCACATGTTTATGGCATGGCATTTGTTGGCAGCCGGGTCACATTATTGTTAGATTTTGTGAATGTCTGGTCTGCAATGGAGCAGAGAGGCTCGACAGGCAGAAAGCTGTGTCACCAGTTTCCCACATAAGTAACCTGTTTCTTTGTTGTGTTATTTTCAGAAGCAGCCAGGAATAGGAGCAAGGATGCTTCCGCATTCTTTTACCGGAGCTTGCACACACTTTCACGTCCTCATGTTGGAGACGTGCACACACTTTCACGTCTCCAATGCGAGGGCGTGAAAGTGTGTGCAAGCTCCGCAAATGCTCGCTAAGTGACTTGTTCGTCTTTTGCAGCTCTACAGGCTCTGCAAGCTAGTGAAATGTTCACAGTGCTAATTTCTGGCATTTCAGAGTGCATCTGGTAGTGGGTTAGGATGTAGTATTTGTATGCATGAGTAACTAGCGATCTGCCTGGAGATATGTGTTTGTACTGTGATCACGCATGAATTGTTTTCCTCCCCTTACCTGGAGCAATTGTATTTGTTAGAGAGAATAGACTGTAATTGAATATACTTCCCTGAGCTGGCTGTGCAACCTCATTACCTTCGCCTTTTACGGAAGAGAGAAAGGCACAGCGAGCCTCTGGGAAAATGGGGCAGGGGAGGCAAAAATGACAAGGGAGAGCTGAGATCTCAACTCAGGTGAAATTGGAATTAGAACAAAGAGGAAAAAGAAGAGAAATTCATCTGCAGCAACATATAAGGTCTTACACCACCGTGAGCCACCAGAACACAATGACTGTTACTTTTCATTGATTTCCCTGAAGTGCACACTACTCTTTGAAAATATTTTTTTCTTCTAATTTTATGCTCTGATGTTCCAGGTGGCTCACACATTGTTCACAAGTCCTGCAGGAATTTCAGTTCTGTGGAAATCTGGCAACTGCACTGGCCATAGTATGAGATTTGCATAATTTTGATAGGCAAACCATTTCAAATATTCTCAGTTTGAGTGGAAACATCTGCATCGGTCTTGCATTTATTTTTTCTAATAATTTGCATTTTCCAGGAAGTACACTGAGAGAAAGAGACTTGTAAGAATAGAGAAAGCAAAGAAGGACAGACAGAGAAGAGAGGCAAAGGCAGAGATTCACCCTTATTCTGACATATATAAGAAGAAAGGCTTAGTTTGGCTTGTTTAACCCAGGCTAGCTCAGTGCTTCTTGTTATTCTGGCCTTGTACATTTCTCCGCTGTATGCTGTACAGAGCCAGGGAGTGATGGAGTCAGTGAAAGAGACAGAGTGAGTGAGGGGATGCAGAGACTGCTGCAAGCAGGGGAAGATGGTTTGATGTGACACAGCAGTGGAAAATGGGCAGGGGGTGGGGGTTGGGGTGATGGGTTGAAGCAAAGCTATCTTGTAGGTGTTATCAGGTTAAGCCGCTCACCACTGGCTGTCTCCATGGTGACACCATGGTAACTAACAGGTGTTCTACTAGGAAGGAGCAAGACCTCTCGTATGCAAAGGGGATTCCTTTGAATCTTACTTTGTGCTCATTTCTGCTTCTTTTCTGCATTTGTCTGTAACATTCAGGTGTTTGTGTCTATAAAAAAATCAAACAGATGGAACAGTGTGCATGTTTACCTTCAGTCACTCACTCAAAAACCTGATGCAAATTCATGCTTTTATGATCTGTGTCATCGAAGTTGTTAAAGGTATATTTTGTGAATCACAGCAGGAAGTAGCGGTGAATTGCTTCTAGTGTTTCCCAGTCGTTACAGGTGTGTTTGTGTGAGTCTGACTGTTTGCCTGGATGCATGTGTTTGTAAACAGTGCACCTGCAAATATAGAAAAAAAATCAAAACAAAAAAACCTGAAGCTTTAAATTATCAAGTTGATCTAATCTCTTAGAGATACATTTAACAGTGTTTGCGCTCATTGTGTTTATTGTACGTGGTGTTTCGTGTATGTCATATATGTGTACATGCTTCTGTATGGCTCGCCCATGCTTAAACCTATAAGCTGATTTGGTTACGTACTTAAAGAGATCTCAGTTTCAATCCTTTGGTGTTAGCTCTGTTACATCACTCCACCCGGCTGTGTGTGTGCGTGCGTGTGTGTGTGTGTACGGCGCTCAGCAGAGCGGGTTTGGTAGGACACGGGTGTGGAAACACACTAACAACAATGACACACGTGCTTGTGCCATGCGCACACAGCGGGCCAGCCACACAAATACAGTAAGCAAAGTCAAGCACACACCACTGAGTTCTGCTCTTAAAGGCAAACTGTACCACTGCTAAACACAGATCAGGCCAGATGAGAGAGAGCCTCTCATCTGCATCCTAGTGCTTGGCAGTTTAATTGCTCTGAAAATTAACGGTTCTAAAAGTACACCCCCACGATGTGTTCAGTTCACTTGTGTATATTTTCTCACTGGGAGCGGGTGATCTAAGGTGAGAGAAGCAAAATCATGTGGCTGGAAGCCAAACACGTGTGTCCCTCTCATTTATGTGGTTATTTTTAGTTGCACCAATCACATTGGTGAATAATGACCTTGTCTCTACGTGGGGCAGAGATCACCACTGAGGGTTTTTTTTCTCTCTGTTAAACTCCAAGTATGTACTTTTTCAAGAATGTAGTGGCTGTATTTTTTTAACGTGTCAGCTGAATCATCCAGTACACATAAATGAGAGTTTCTATTCAGTAATAGTGAAGTTAGGTAGTGTTTAAGTTACAAAGGTGCTCACAGTCTGATTTATAAATAGTATCAATCTAAAGTTACTCAGTGGTTGCACATTGGAGGGGTTAAATTCTACACACAAATCCAGGCAGTTAACCTCAAAAATGCAATACAGTATATAACATGACTGGAAACACAATTTAAAAAACACAGGTGACTAATTACTGTGTTACATAAACTACAGTACAAAACAAACATGTATACAGCACTTCTAGTTTCAGGTAAAGGTTCGAGAAAATTTTTATTTTAGTTGCCTGAAAAATGTCTCGCTCAAACACCTACAGGGACAAAGAAATGAGGAAAAGTCTTTTGAATGGTAAGCGAGAGACAAACTTCCATTCAATTTCAGAAATGGGAACCAAAGACAAAGAAATACAGTTTGAGGGAATTGAGAAAGCTGAAGAGGAAGTTGGAGAGACAGATGGGAGTTTGTCCAACGGAAGGATGTTCCTCAGGGTCTTCATATCCTTCTTCTGTTTCCTATTAAATTACTAACTTGAAACTGTGTGCTTCCTGACCCGGCTCTATAATGTGACATATGGGACAGCTGTTTGTTTGAATCTTCATTTTTCTCTGTGTTCATGTTTTGTTTCTTACATTCAGCACTAATGCTGTTTTTCGCTTTTACCTGTGTTGCAGATAAACCTGCGGCTGATTTTGGTCAGTGGAAAGACGAAAGAATTCCTCTTCTCTCCCAACGACTCTGCAGCAGATATTGCCAAACACGTTTACGACAACTGGCCAATGGGTGAGTAGCTCAATTATGTATTGCTATTCACGTCAGATACACATGCATCTGTAGTATATGCGTGCAGAGGTATCAGTCTGCTATAAATGGATGTGTAATATAAATATGAAAGCAACGTAATAACAAGTTAATCCGTTATGAATAACGGTTTCAGCCAAGCTGCAGCTTTCAGACAGATCTTACGTTTGACTCTAGAATACTTTGGTATAGAGAGGAGTGCATGGTCGACTCAATGACTCAGTGACCGGATTCCTGGGTTCTGTGGCTGTAGAATAAGCCAACCTCTTAACCCCTCCACCACTGTGCTTGATAGATGGTGTGGGGTATTTGTGCTGACATGGTGTTTTTGGTTTTCACCAAACACGGTGCATTCTATTGTAGACGAACATCTCCACTCATTTTGAGGCAGCTTTGCAAAGCTAGTCTGTGCTACTCTGTTCTTTTTAGTGAGAAGAGGCTTTTTCCTGGCTACCCTTTCAAACAAGACATACTTTTTCAGTCTTTTTTAACCGTACTGTTGTGAACTTTAACATTTAAAATGCTATCTGAGGCCTGTAGAGTCTGAGATTTAGCTCTTTTTTTTTGCACGATCTGACTTTAGGGTGAGCCTGCTGGGACATCTATTCCTGGGAAGATTGTGGCTTTGTGTTAACACATACCTCACCAACAACCTGCCAAGACTTCTGCTTTTATGGACGTGGCCATGCACTCATGATCAGTTCAGCAAGTGCATTTAATTAGCAGCACAAGGGTACTCCTGGAAGCAGTCAGGGCACACTTATTTTTTCTCTCTTTCCTCTTTAAGATATAGCTTTTCATATAATTGATTAATTTATACAGACATCTACAAATTTATTTTTACAGTAACCACATTTCCAAAGCTGATTGACTTTTTTTTTTTTTAAGTGAACAAGCAGGTTAAATATATATTCTTATAATAGTAATCTATCATGTATGTAGCAAAAATAAACATGAATCAGCTGCCCCATATGCTTTAGAGTAACTTTTTGCTCATTGTTTACCTGTCCAGCCTTCAGTTGTACTGCTTCAGTTCACTTTTCTCACTATAAGAAGATTTTTTTTTCATGTTTGACATTTAAAAACTAAAAAATAACACATGGAAAATCTACCTGCTTGACACCAAACAGCAGACCACCCAGTCAGCAACAAGCTAGCGAAGATAGTGGATGATTGTGGAGCTGCTCTAGCTTGTAATGTGCAAACAAGATTAACGCACAGTTCAAGGTTTAGGTTAACAGCAAAATTAGCATTAGAGTTGACTTTCTTTCTTACCTCATTACAAAGGTGCTTATAACACAGTTGTATTATTTATTTGATTTACATGAGAAAGATCTGGGTTTTCACATCTGCTTTACACATGTCAGATTTTAGCATCAGCTTTGGTTTTACTTACAGTTCCATATTCTTTAACATTTTTGCATTTATTATGTGGCGTTTAATAAATATTATCATTACGCAGGCACAGCTACAGAATCTCTGCAAAAGCTCTAATTAAACAATTTAACTGTAAACAAATATTTGTTAATTTGCTTAGAAACTGCTTGATCAGACTTATTGCTGTCAGACCAACTGCTAATTGCTTACATGCAGGTCTATATAGCAGTGTGGGGAATGTGCATATCTTTGGTGTAGGGTAATTAGAGTGAACTCCTTTCAGCCTGATTATCATTGCATACAGGAATGTGGGATCACAGTGCAGCCTCTTCCTTTCTGTAATACACCCACTTGCCTCGCTGCTGCTGTGCACCAGGGTTAAAATTCATTTGATACTGCCCACCTTACATCGCCTTCAGAACTCTAGCTTTTTCCCACGGTGCCGCTAATGTGCTCCAGTTTAAGAGAACTCCACGATGCATGAAAAACTACAAATTACACAGTTGGACAACAGAAGTTTTCCGTTCAATCCCGACAGTGTTGGGAGCACCCCGTGTTCCTCCCAGACAACCCATCTGAACCCTGAGAGACCCAGAGCAGGCTCTCAGTCAGCAACAACACCCTCCGCTTAGCTAGAGACAAACATCTGGTGGCCAGACTTTGTTGCTGCGCAGCTCCACACTCTCGTTTCTCTCTCATTTAATGCATTCACTTTTGTCCTTTGCTCTTCCCGAGCCACACCTCGTCTTCTTCTTTTGCCGCGGCTCTTTCTCACGTTCTGTAGTGCATCCCGCAAAGCCCAAATATTATACATTCTGCCTTTAAGGATTTAAAATAAAGGCCCTAAATGTCTTAAAATATCTTCAGTGCGGTTGTCTGTGGTTCTTTTTTTTTTCTGTACCAGGCAGCAACTGATTTCTTTTCACTACACTGTATTCAGCCTTTTCATCATGCCGACGCGACTGCTTTTTATATACAGCTTTAGATTTCTTGTATGTTGTGGGTTTTGAAGTAAATTAAATTGTACATGTGAAATGTAAGATTAATACTTCATGGAAAACGAGTGAAATATGAGGTAAAAATGAAAGAACCAGCAGGGCTCCTTTCTCTTGAACTCTCTCCTCATTTCTCTCTGCTTTCCTACAGACTGGGAGGAAGAGCAGGTCAGCAGTCCTAACATCCTGAGGCTCATCTACCAGGGACGTTTTCTACACGGCAACGTAACACTAGGAGGTGAGAAAACACTGAAGCTACACCACCCAGAGAAAATGGCTCATTCACTCATAGACATGCACACAAATTCACAGCCGTGCACTGCTGGAAAGTTCTTTGCTGTTCTCATCCTTTTCCTGAGTCACAGAACAGAGGTACCTCAGTGCTCTGGACAAGCTTGCTTTGACAGAGAGAGAGGGAGGAGAGAGGAAATAGAGAAAAAGAGGGGAAAGAGGCTGGTCAGGAAAGAGGGAAGACTGGCATTTAAAGGAGCCCTCAAGTGGTACAAAGGAGAGCGAGAATGAAAGAGAGAAAAGGACATCTTCTGTTGTGGAAGGCCAGTTCACTCTCTGGCTTTTAGGCTTTTTTATCTGCCTAACCCAATTTAGATTTGACTGGTGTTTTAAGGTTAACGGTGTTACAGTGCACCCTAAACCTTTTGCAGTCTTCTATCTGATAATTCCCTTATCTTTTAGCGTGTTTGCACGTTAACACAGATTCCTCTTACAGTTGAGTACAAACACACATTTTAAAGCAAACTCCAAGTCGCCAACTATTACATGTTAACAGCAGTGTGCAGTTTTAAAAGATATAATGCACTGAACATTCCTAAGAACAATATATGAATTTATGAGAAGCTATGAGAGATCCTGCAAATTTTCCATCTTATTTTGTGTATTCACGACATTTCTGGGCTCCAGCCTTTGGGCAGTGGTTGTTTAACCCCATGCCAATTACAGCTGTGTGTGTAGTCTGAGGACTCTGTAAAAACCTACCGAAACAGACTGTGCCCAGCTTCAACAACAAGGTAGCAAAACTAGCAATTTAAACAGAAGCAGGGTTGCACTGAACAACCTGTATGTTATGCACCTATGGCAGCTGACCTGTTGTGAGCACTACCTTTTCATCTTGTTACTGCTGACGAGCGCTTCTGACACACCCACCAAAGGCGAGGGCATACCACAGAGTCTCATGGAAACATTTTGATGAACCTGGAGGCACCATTTCAGACTGAATGCGCTCCTTTTCCATCTCTCTCCTCCGGTGTCTGTGTCATGGATTTTAAAAAGAGCAGCAGGTCTGTGTGTTTGTGTGGTCAAGGGCGAGGCTGAGCTACACACACACACACACACACACGCATGCAGGGCCGAGTGGCGTCAGTGGACAGGATGAAGCGTGCATTTGTGCTGCATTCATACAAAATCCAGTAGTGCCTCACCTTCCTGCAGGGTTGTTCGGAGGTGTGTGGGTGGGTTGTTTTTTTTTTGCTTTTTTAGGTTTGTTAGAGTGCAGTGAGACAATCATAAATCATATTTTACAATGTGATTGGCTGCTTTTTCCTTGTTGATGTTGCTTTTGTGATGTACTTTCAAGCGCACTGATCGACCTCTGATTTTGCTCCTTTTGGCTTCTTGACCCAGGTTGCAGGCGCCAAGTTGGAACAGTAGACAAATTTTCGGCATATTATCTCTTTAAGGGGTATCTGGCAGCTCATGTATCGTTTTTGGTCATAACATATCACAACAGGACTAGTGCTATTTGGTATTACAAAGTTGTTGTTTTTTCATAGATATTTCACCTGCCTTCCAAATAGCCATCACTTTCCATTATTTTTCATCCAAACATGAATGCCTACCAATAAAGCTCAACTGATATGTCGGCGGGGCAGATATATTGGCTTATAGTAACCATTTACTGATACATCAATATTGGTATTT
The DNA here is from genome assembly GCA_015107715.1 of Tylochromis polylepis. Taxonomy (NCBI): domain Eukaryota; kingdom Metazoa; phylum Chordata; class Actinopteri; order Cichliformes; family Cichlidae; genus Tylochromis; species Tylochromis polylepis. The sequence continues at coordinate 35,693 of VVHJ01038559.1, forward strand.
ATAAATGAAAATGTAAAAAGTAAAGAAGAAATTGAAAAAACATGCTTCAACCATGTTACTCTGCAACTTACGAATTGGGAACAAATTTGAACCCCACAAGAAAAACAAGCCCACCTGATCCAAACGGAGTTGGGCAGTGAGTAAACGGTTTGTTGTGACAACAACAAAAAAATTACTTTTAAGCTACACTGTCATAAGGACTCATAAATAACTACACATAACACATTTTAGGCTAGTCTTTGTGGCTTGTGTTTCTGAAAGGGAAAATGCATCGGCTGATATCTTAGACCACTAGATTTTTAAATCATCAAATATTGGTATCGCTCTTAAAACCCTGTATCAGTCAGGCTCTACCTATCAAAAGCTTCAGCTAATCAACACGGTGAACAACATTTAAAGTTATCTTTTCATCATTCACGAGGGGTTTTGCAGTTAAAATTGATCTTATGTTGATGCCAAAAACATATGATCATTCTGTCATGGTACAGTTCTTAACAAGTTTATTAGACCACCACTCAAAGGTTTATGCTACAGATGCTGCAAATTAACAGTAATTGGTAATTACCAAAATAATTTTTTTATCTTTCTGGTTAAGCCACCAGCATGTGGAAGCTTTTTAATCAAATTTATATTTCTAAATCTAAAGTTTAATTATTGATGATATCCATGAATTTTCAAATTTGCAGTTTTACAAACAAGCTAAAAAAAAAAGTAAAGCACATATTTTAATAAGTAGATGTCATTTTTTACTTGCATTCTTGAACAGAAAATTGGTTTTAGCATTTAAATGTTATGCTCCAGAGTGCCGGCTCAAATTTGGGTATAAAAAAAATTATTATTTTTATTTTTAAACAAGTTTCTGACCGATTTCTAAAATATTTGTGTGTTCTTGTTTTTATGACAGACGGTCTAATAAGTTTGCCAAGTACTGCACATTTGTGTTTTCTCATTTTTGTCAGCTAACTAGTCCCACTGAACTTGAAACCACTGTATACAAGTGCATGTACATACTACACTGTCCAGATGTGTCATTCAGATATTTTGTGCATTTCTTTATTAATTAATTTCTTTTAAGTGTTAAATATCGTTTAATTTGCACTTTCATTACTGGTAATTATGTTGCATTATTACATGCATATAACAATAAAACTTGAACTGAGTCATCTTAGTCAAGAGCAAGAAACTAGCCGATCCTTCAGCTGCTTGTGAACAGTGTTTTAAATGATTTGGTTACATGTGGATTCAGATTCAAGTTCATGTTTAAGTGATTATTATTCTGCAAAAAAAAAAATTTAAAAAAATAAAGGGATCCCACTTTGGTCGCACAATTTGACAATTTAATTTTCTCTATGTGTAGCTCAGCATTATCCACTCTATTATAATTTGCACTCAGTTTCAGAAAGCTGTTAAAAAGTCATGTTATACTTATGCTGAGTGACACTGTGCAGACAAATATAATGTAGCTCACTGAATAACCTTTTCATCTTCTCCCTCCTTTTCTCCCTCTCTCAGCTCTCAAACTGCCCTTGGGGAAGACCACAGTGATGCATTTAGTTGCCAGAGAGACTTTGCCTGAGCCAAATTCCCAAGGTAACCAGCTCCCCGTCTCCCCTTTTTCCTTTCAGGAGGCTTTTCACACGCCGAACAACGTTAAATGTTCCGCTCCCAGCCATTATTTATTTCTGCACATGGCTTCTGTTTTAGGAGCAGCCACTAGTGCAAATAACTGGCTCCTTTAAGTGTATCCCCAAGATACGACACACTGTGTAGAATATACAGCTAATATAAATCATGCCAGGAGATTTTCTTCCTTTTTTTATGGCTATGACAAACGAATGGAGTTCAAATGGACATCAAGTTCTCTTACTGGGTATCTGTGAGCCCATATGAGGAAGAGTGAAATAAATAGTGACCTCACTTTACTTCTGAATGAACTTCTGCTATGTGGAGAAACAGTTACAAAGTTAGATTTGAGGTACTCTTTATGTCAACTGTACAAAAGTCCTGAGTCACCCCTCTTTTTTTATTTCTGGTCTTGTATTTTTTATAGTGCTCTCGAGCAACAGTTCTCCAGGCTTTCTGAAGGTCTTTTAAAGTTTTTCTTTGGACACTGGTTGCTTTTTCAGTCCAGTCCTTGTACCTGACCATTTTCAGAGCCACTTAACACTGGCCTGGGAATCATTTAAGCATAAAAATGGAATCTAACTTAAGGAATGAGCCTGTGTTGTGTCTACACATAACAGACAACTTGGCAAATAAACAATTTTACATGGTATCTCTAGCAACCTGTCACAAACACGTGTAGTATTTTAGTTAAATCTATGAAACATGTCAAAGACAACACAGTCTGACAGACATAAAATAGCATGTTTGCACCAACAAGTTGATTCCCAAAGAGCTGTTAGGCAGCTGTTCTTAAGGAAGTGAAACAGGGAGAAAAGGCTGAGATATACCAAACCGCACAAAATCTGGACTGAAAATCAGTGGCAACGGGTCTTATGGAGTGATGAATACAAATTTGAAATTTTGTAGTTCAAATTGGTGTTAATATGTATGTTGGAGGTCAGGAGAGAGATACAACAGTGAGTATCTCCAAGCATGAAGACTGTGGAGGCTGTGTCATGGTTTGGGGCTATATTTCAGCCAGTGGTGTTAGAAATCTTCTCAAACCTGATGGAATTCTGAACCCAGAAAAGTGCCATCAGGTTTTGATCCACTATGAAATACCATCTGGAAAGCCTCTGATTTACTACATTTTCAGTGCGGCCGTGATCCCAAACACACTGCCAAAGCAGGAAAAGCATTAAAACACACAATAAGGAACACTATCAGTCATGGATTGGCCTCCCCAAAGGCTTTAATGTTATTGAAGCAGTGTAGGAACTTAGAGAGTTCAGCCTGTGGTCATACCCAATCTTGACTTTGAAGGTTTTTATGCTGTATTTCCACATTTCAGTAAATTGCAGCACCTATATCCTGGTTTAACAAAATGTTAAGAAATGAGGGATGGGTTAAGACTTTTACACACTGTAGGTGTGGATTTCAAGAGTCTGTATTTAAAAAATGAGGCTATGTTGCTTCAGGTACCACTGGGAAATGTAACAAACTCAAATGCTGAATTTGAGCAACAGATCCAAAAGTTTGCAGTCTCATGAAGTCCCAAAATGCTGCTCAGCTGTATGAGATGGAGATTTAGTCCTTCTTTAAAACATTTATGAGGTACATATGTAATATGGTTGTAGTATATCAAAAGTGTTTCCATGCAGTGTTGCAGTGTCTGAACTTGGCCTACCAGTATGTTTCTAAAACCGTCCTCAGATAAAATGAAAAGCTTTTGAGGTGATGTCTGACTACTCTGAGCTGAGTAACTCTCTGACAGTGCAGTATCCGTGTTTGTGTAATCATGACGTTTGTGTGCTGTGTGTCCAGGTCAGAGGAACAGAGAGAAGACCGGGGAGAGTAACTGCTGTGTCATTCTGTAAATACACACCTCCACCGCCACCCCTTTCATCTTTCGCATCCGTTCTCGCCCTCCATGTCCTGGACCTAATGAGCTTGTACCTTGTCCTGGAGCCCGTCTACACTGCGAATACTCATAGAGACATTTAACGAAACAAACAAACTCGCACTTTCTCTGTTTTTCCCCTTCTCCCTCATACACATGCATAGAAGGACAGCAGGCTCAGGCTGATCCAGGACAGACTTGGAGAGCAGTAAATTGATTAAAGATAGAGTTGATTCCTTTGTTGTACTTGATTTGCTGTCATAACTGAAAATTAGAAGGAACTGGATTTGCATGTTTTTTTTTCTTTCTTTCTTAATGCAGTCCTTTTGAAGCCTTCTGCCATACACATGCATGCACACACACATTTACAGTAAACACACACATACACACACACACACCTTGTCGAGCCATCCTCAGGCGGTCTCTTGCAAGTCACTTTTCTAACTGGCTCTTTATTCTGGCCGGTTGTCATTGTAATGCAGTTCTCAAATTTGTGCGTGTGGCCTTGTTTTCTCATACAGACCGCTGAGAATTTTAACCACTAACAGCTCATCAGCATACCAACAAACGCGCACGCTCTGACTTCCTGTCCTCACATCCAGCCGCGCGCGCTTGTGTGATACCCCTTAGTGCAGCAGACAAAGCGCAGACGTGCCTGATCAGAAAACTCCAAACATGACACGCACACACACACACATAATAACACACACGTGTGCCCTCTTTACTGCCCTCCTCTGCATGTGCCCTTAAAGGTCGCAAGAGAGAAACGATTCCCTTTTTTTATGCCGAGCGCCTTTGAGAGCGAACGCGTCCCACTCCTTTCAGTCTCTTATGTTTTAGCCAAACGAAGCCTAACAAGCAAACAAATAGACAACAACCATTTTTTACGGTCTTGTTTTTGGATATTTGTTTGTTGGTGTTTTTTTTTTTTGTGACTGTGTTTTGACAGTCCACTCATCTTATCGACTGACTATTGTTGTGATTAATGATCATCATGCCAATTTTCTCTCCTCTGTGACACACCGTTGCTGTCTCACTGTGCCCCCCCCTCACACTTTTTTTTTATAGCAGTATTGTGAAGGATCTCTCAGACAGTTGCTTTATAAGCACGAACATTAACTCAGAAGGAAAAGGGTCCTTATTTGTCTTAATTTGCCTCTTAAATCTGCATTAATAAGTCCATTTTGCACAACTAAAGCATGTGCTCCTTCATTAGATTATTAAAATAAATGTATAAAAAGTTTTGTTTTATTTTATATTTTTCCAGTGGAAGTAATGTTCCAAACTAAGGTAACATGTGTAGAATATATTTAATATGAATCTTATATAGAACATGATGACTTTAGATCTTGGTGATATACATTATATTGGTGTTTAGTCTATGATTGTGTATACGGTTAGCTTCTAGCCAGTTCACAGTCACTCTCTGACAATGTCTTGTGCTTAACAGCAGCAAATCCTCCCTAATCATTGATGGACTGATGGATTTTTGTTTTCTTTCTTCTGTTCTTCTTTCTCTTTTATTATTCTTTTCTTTTTCATTTGTTTATAAAGTAATATAATCCTGTTTCTTTGTGGGTTTTTTGTTTTTGCTTTATAGAATCGCTTTGTAACAGCACTAGGTCTTAAAAAAACATTGTTTATATTGATCAGGGTTCAAATCTGTACAGAGATAAACATTTTCAAACCAATTGTAAATAGCACTAATGCTCTCCCCTCCCCCCCTGCAAACTTCAAAATGGAATACATCTGTAAACTAAATAAAAGTTATTGAAGTGCACTACCTCCTTGTCATGATTTATTGCTCATGAACTGTAATGTTTTAAGCGCCACTGACTAATCATATTAGCAGCGTATCACCTCACAGTCCATGGGAATTTAACCACAAGGCTGAACAGGACACTGGGTACTTTTTAACTGACTCCAATCTTCATCTTAACAAGTTCAGCAAATTATTCTAAAAAGTCTCTACAGAGTTTTTCTTGTTACAATGACTCTGGTATACTGAATTTCACCTTGATAATATCACTCACAGGTCATTGTTGTAAATAGAGGTGGGCTGGAATTTTGATCCCTCAACTTCTTGGAACAAGTGAAACACATTTAGTTTATAGTTTTTTCTTTTGAACATCAATATCGTTTACAGGTCGTTTACAAGCTATTTAGCACCAGGTTCTCCACAAACATGAGTGCGCGATTGGAGAGGGGCGACCGTCGTTCAGCTGTCCCCCAGCCCAGTCACGAATGGCTCTCCTTCACCGGCGGGCCGGCTATCCGAGACCAACCGAAGACCCGCAGCGCTACGGTATCACTGCGTCTAGGCAGGATTCTGACTTAGAGGCGTTCAGTCATAATCCCGCAGATCTTTGCACCATTGGCTCCTCAGCCAAGCACATACACCAAATGTCTGAACCTGCAGTTCCTTTTGTACTGAGCAGGATTACTATTGTAACAACACATCATCAGTAGGGTAAAACTAACCTGTCTCACAACGGTCTCAGCACGATGGCACAGTGGTTAGCACTGGTGCCTCACAGCAAGAAGGTCCTGAGTTCAATTCCACCATCAGGCCAGGGTCTTTCTGTGTGGAGTTTGCATGTTCTCCCCGTGTTTGCATGGGTTCTTTCCGGGTACTCTGGCTTCCTCCCACAGTCCAAAGACATGCAGTTAGTGGGTTAACTCTAAATTGTCCATAGGTGCGAATGTCTGTCTGTGTCTATGTGTTAGCCCTGGACAGACTGATTACCTGTCCAGGGTGTACCCTTGCCCTAAGACAGCTGGTATAGGCTCTATTCCACCCCCCTGAAAAAGATAAGCAGTAGAGAATGGGTGGATGGACATCAATATCACAATATTTAGTAAAATTTGGGATGATGGTCCTGTTAACAGAGAAGTTGATGGTTGACTCAGTGGCAGGGTATCACAAGCCCAAACCATGACTGTTCCACCACCGTGCTGAAAGTTGATATGAGGCATTTGTGCTGTGTTTAAATTTTATCAAAGAACATTGCTCCAGAAGTCTTGTGGTTTGTCCAGATGCAGGTTTGCAAACCTAATCCATCTCGCTGTGTTTTTTTTTTAGAGAGAAAAGCGTTTCTACTGACAAAAAAAAGAAACAAGCCCCATAGCATTTTTCTAATTGCATTGCCATGAACTTTAGCATTTAACATGCCAGCTGAAACCTTTAGACACAGCTGATTGCTCCAGATCTGCAAACTGTCAGAACCTCTGCTTTTATAGATGCGCGCACACTTGCTGATGATGTGTTACCATTTACCATTTAATTAGCAGCAGCTGGCTGCTACTTATTCTCTTAATTCCTATGGAAGCAGTAGGAGTGTACTTTAGATGACTCCATAGAGCACTATGAAAACTTTTCACATGACTGTATGATGCAGAATAACAGAAACCAGTAGCGGTACCCTGAATGTTTTTATCTGTTTTCTGAGTCATATCAAGATACCAGTCTAGACATCCTGAAGCTGAAAGCTCCTTATTTTCCTGACTCTGTAGAAAAGATGAATGTGAACCAAGATTAAACATTATCACAATCTGATTGTTGGAATCAGGCAGACAGTACAAACTAACAAGAAAGCAACACTATTGGAGTACACACTGAAAAAAGTACAAGTAACTGAGTATGTGGGAAACATCTTGCGGCATGCTGTTATGCAAAGAATTTGCACGGCTTCATTAAATATACAAAAACACATCAGGTGAGAGGTCAGTCCACCAATTTTTCCATGGACTGATCCATGTTTTCTGGCCTGTGGTGCCTTTTATGTATCTATATTAGTTTGGTGTGAGTTGCCCAGCAGTGGAGTTAGCAGTGGTAGAGATGTTTTAAGTGTTTAAGGCTGTGCTACACAAATAGGAAAAAAAAACCCCCAAAAAACCTCAGTAGATTTTACTTAAATTTGTAAAAACACTCTCTTGGATCCTTGTAATAACAAAGCTGATGATTCAAAATTCAAAAGTCTAATAATATAATAATAATGCATATTGACACTGACACTAGAATTTTATTGTATTACTGAAAGTTTTTATTTCAGTAAATTTCTTTTTCGACTGATGTGTGAGATTGCTACATAAATTATTGATGCACTCTATAGACTATAAAATATTAAGTATTATTAAGTATTGCAAATCTTTTTGCAGTATATCATATGATGCTTCAAAAATGAGTATGGGTACATTGAAAGAAAAATACTACAGACGCAGCATCTGTACCTGAGCATGTCTGTGTGCAGGAGTATGCGTCCTGTGAGGTGACAGTCGACGGTTTCTCACTCGATAAGGTCACCTGATTAGTGTTTGTGTTGTTTCTCGTGTTCAACACGTCAAGTAAGTCAAATCTTGCTGACTGTGGACTCATTCAAAGTTACAGATACAGTCCTGTGAGAAAGAATAAACTCTGATTGCATAATTTGTGAAAAACATGTGATGCCGTTGAGTCACTTGTAGAGTTTGCTCAACACTGAGTAGACCAAAGTGCAGCAGGAGGAGCAGCACAGAGAACAGCCCAGCCTTCTATCCTGGGAGAGTTTTGCAAACTTGTTAAACCTCATGTACTCGTCTACTAACGACACACTGAGCAAACAAAATATGTTACATGTGTTGTTTGCTCAGTGGTTAAAGAAATAAAAGATAGCTGTCTGAGAATATCACTAGGTGTAAAGCGGTGCAGTGTAAGAGAAGGATAAAGAGCTATTCAGACTGAAGATGCTGACTGCTTCTGTGTTACCAGTGAAGTCCTGTGTAGTTTTTGTCCCTCCTCTCCTCCCTGCAGCCATGCTGTGTCACAGTAACGCGGGCCACATTTAACATGAATACAGCTATTCTTTCTCGAAGAGACTGGGTACAGACAGAGCGGGCTGTGGTTACAGTAGTGAAAAGCACCACTCTGTGTGTGTGTGTGTGTGTGTGTCTGTGTGTGTGTGTGTGTGTGTGTGTGTGTGTGTGTGAGAGAGAGAGAGAGAGACATTTACTGTGA
>VVHJ01038561.1:0-13852 GCA_015107715.1 Tylochromis polylepis
AAGCTATGCTATGTGTATATGTTAAAGGTCTGGTGACCCTTTGTGACTTTGTGATGGGGGTGATGCTGTTGAATGTTTACCCAGGAAGTCACTCACACACACACACACACACACATCCACACACACTCGTACTTACACACATTCACACGTGCACATACATACACAGTGCCTTAGCTTTTTATGATGTACCAAATGGGGTTACGATGTGGGGGCTGTGTAACTGTGTGTGTGTAAATGTGAATAAAAGGACGGCGCAGGGGAAGCAAAGTTTGAAGTCGTCTGGAGTCATGCAGACGGACTTTCCTTGTGCAAGTAAAACCGCGATCGTTTTCTGTGTCTTGCTTTCGTTCACGAGAAGAAATCTCAGCACCAGCGAGGCCTGCCAAACGCAGACCTGACACAGGCTGCATTCAAATAAGATTATATACTAAAACAATGTAATTGTCTGCCGCTTTAGTCATGCAGTGAACAACACAAACCCATTTCTGTACCGAAGGGAGGTGTTTGTGTCTGTTCAGAGTTTGGGGTGAGAGATGAACTTGTTAACAGTTTGCTTATCTTTTAAATAAATATGCTGACCAAAACTAATGGAAGAGTCTGGGAATGTAAAAGAAATAACAGTGAATCCAAACCAAGAGGTATTTAGAGGATGGAGGACACAGAAAATAGATGCATTAGAAGGTGAGAAAAAGAAGTAAAACAGATGGAAGACATTATCCAGTACTAAAGATGAGGTTTATAACTTTCTTCTCTTCATGTTAAAAAAAACCAAACAAACTGTGGAACAACGGTAAGCGAGCAAGTTCAGGGTTCAAATCTGACTGACACTTGCATATTTTCACTGTGCCTTCATGGGTTGGATGGTTTTCTGTGTCCCTTTATCATCAGCACTGTCACAGATGTTGACCCTGTCCGGGTGTACCCTGCATGTTGCCCACTGTCAGCTGGGATCTACTCAGATGAGAAGTTAGGAAAATGAATGCATATATTAGTTCTTTGGACCACAGAAGAGTCACATCACTAGTACATGCTAGAGCCAATATCATGCACAGTATAAAATTATGTTTTTTCAGTTTATTCTTTTATTTCCACGAGCAGATGTTTCACTTGGTTAAGTGACTGCAGCGTTTTTATCAGCACCTCTTCAACCATGAGAGCCAAATAAGTACAGAACAAATTCAAATGAGTCACTACAAACAACCCTGAGCAGAGACTGCCATCTGTTCTCCTTTTTTTTTTATTAAAAAAAACAACTATCAAGGTCAGGTCATTCAGGAATGCTGTCAGCCACCTCAACATCTGTTAAAATGAGGTACGTACAAATCACTGCATTTTTTTTCTGCAAATACATGAACATTTACCCTGAAACGACTCTATGGGCTCTTAGTATTCATAGTGGCTATTCTGACATCCAGATCAGTGCTAAGCTGAGCAACTCAGCTTGTCATGTTTGTTTGAAGTTGTTATGTAAGGTGTCATTTTCCAACAGAGCAACAGCTGGACCACCATCAGGACTTAAGGGAGTGTCGGGAGTGCATGCAAGGATGCATGCTGCTAATGTATCCACACATTCAGACATTACAGACATAAGATTGATTTTTTTTTTAAATACATAGTTTTATATTCTGCAACCCCAGATGAAAAGTGATGATTTAAACTGTAACTTTAGTGACTATTTTCAGATGGTTTCACAACATAAATGCTGTACTACATACAGATTGATGGATAGATTAAAGTTTGGAAGAGGATGATTTTCTCTGCATCCTTGCCCAGATGGAAAGAGATGACAGTAAATGAGACCAAAACAATAAGGAGGGGTCACTCACTCCAACAGTAATCCTTTCTGGTGCACTGATCTCTGCCAGCATATTTCACTACAGTATGGAGTTTAATATGTGAGGGCAGAAACTCACTCATTGAACTGGAGTAGACCATCTGGGTAGTTGTGGATTATTTCTAAAGCTTCTAGTGAGTCAGCAAACCTTACCCCAGTTGGAATGACATCCAGAGTTATTCAGAGTCAGTTATCAAGGAAAAGGAGGCCAGCTGACCCTTTTGAGAATTTTACTTGCTATTTTGATATTTTTCCACTTTAAAGAAGTGTAGGTTCTCCCATTCTCTTTCGTTTTGTGGTTAATCTCCTCACCAGTGTCAGCACTGACCACATTTCCTTAATGTGTGCACAGAAAGATAAAATGTTTGCAGTTGAGTGTTCAAATAACTCACTTTAATATTTTGAATTAGTACCATGTCTGGCTCACAGTGGGTGAAAGCAATCGGCATGTATTATCTAATTCTAATTATCTAATGCTTTAAAAGTTATGTTAAACATTTTGCAACATAACTGAAAGCTTAATTATGGTTAAAGTTACAGTTTACATCATAAAGTATTATCCAGCCAGGAAATTAAATTGATTGTATAATTTAATAGAAGATCACATTATCTTCCTGCTGATGGATGAAATTATCATCACTGCAGTCTAGGAAAGTACCTCTCAGTTTATCCTTCTTCTGTCATTAAAAATACAAATCAAGCAAGGTGTATGTTTTCTGTGTAAACCTACTTGTGCAGAGGTCTGAAGCATATATAAGAATAAGTATATATCCAATGCAATACACACAGAGAGGAATATGTCTGTTTATATGTGTTTTTATTCCTTAACCACTAAGAGGACTTATTATGTAGGCATGAAGTTATAATTATTCCAGTAAAATGGATTTAAACAGGATTTGATCAGACCTACCTGTGCACAAAATACACACCTGTTTAGACATGAGCCGCAACTTAAAGCCCTGTTTATTTCATGGCGCCATCATATCATAAAGATCTCATAGTATCATATTATACGAACCACTTTGCTCTCAGGCTGCCGGTTTACTTGTGGTTCCTAGAGTTTCTAAAAGTTGATGGGAGCTGGAGCCTTCAGCGATCAGGGCCCTCTACTGTGGAACCAGCTCCCAGTTTGGATTTTGGAAACAGATATCCTCTCTACTTTTAAGATTAGACTCAAAACCTTCCCTTTCGATAATGCTTATAGTTTGGACAGGATCAGGTGACCATAGGCCATCTTTTAGTTATGCTGTTGCTATAGGCTCAGACTGCTGCAGTTCCTCTGAGCACTTCTTCTCCACTCACCATTTTCCCCTCCCTATGTGTTAATACACCACTGCAGCGAGTCACTACATGTTTTTCTTTTCTCCCCCACAGGGTCTGTTTTGTCCTGTCTCCCTCTGCTCTCTCTCTGCTGTTCTCTTTCCTCTCACCCCCAATCGACCACAGCAAATAGCTGCCCCTCCCTGAGTCTGTCAGAGGTTTCTTTAAAGGTAGTTTTTCCTTCCCACTGTCACCACATACTTGCTCATAAAGGGGTCGTCTGATTGTTGGTAATACTGTAGTGTCTTTGCCTTACAGTAAAAAGCACCTCATGAATTGCTATACAAATAAACTTGAATTGAATTGAATGGTGCACTACATTTATTTTATATGAGTGTACATGAATTCTGTGTGGGAAGTTCACTACAATGTCACACCATGAAAGATCCACAGTGGAACAAACAGTGTGTCAACAGCATGTACATAACTTCCTGCATAAAGTCTCACAACAAGATGCTGCACAAAATATTAACTTATTGTAAACATGAAGTACAATAAGTGATGATTGAAAACACAAACTATCGGTTCTCAGTGCTTGCATTACCTAAGAATAAAAAATAACCTTGAACCACCCACTTTCACTCATACTGGGTACTTACACATACTGTTCCTGCTAATGTCTATTGCTAACAACACCAGCTACTCAGTGATCAGTTTCTCCTGCTGCTGCTGTGCTAAAATACCCTCACAATGTACTCCATCTTGCGTCATTGTAGGTAAGGTTAAGGTCAGAGTTCAGAGTGAAAAGATAAAAAGTAAGCGTCACAATGACCATTGAGCACATGCCACAAGCACGCATTACTGTTTGCATCATGTTGCTAATGGTTCCCAACAAACACTGATGTAGAAATATAGCAGATTCGTGTTTCATGTTCCATGATTGTAGGGCATTGCATGTGTAAAATATGCACTATAAATAAAACTGCTTTGTCTTAGAGAAGACTGAATCCTTCCCTTCCTGCAGGTACAACCCTGGTTAACTTTATGTTTTAATTTAAATACAGTTAAAATCAGCCAGACATTTAGTTCAGCAGCAATCTTCCAGCAAAACACACCATTACCCAAAAAAGTGTAAGATAGCTAAGTGAGTGTGTAAGCTCCTGTATATGTAGGTGATCTGTGAAACTACACAGTTTCATGCTTGTTAGTCATCGGGTTTACTTCTACACATACTGGCAAGGATGAGCTCACACACAGTGGCTAATTGGCTATTAATCAAGGCAGGTTCTGAGCCACAGTAAAACAATGTCTAGTAACACATCGAAAACTGTAAATTTCCAAGAAAGTTACCCAAAAATACTTTAACTGGAAGTGTTTCTCTGTCTTTATAAATAGCACTTGGACATTGTGCCAAATGAAATGAGCAATCAATGAGTAGGATCACAGAGTGAAGGAGAAGAAGGAGGTCTAGTAAAACAAAGGAGAAATCTCCATGCCAAACAAGATCAACACTATAAAATGAAAAGAAAAAAAGAAATACAGAATAATTAAAAGGTATGAGCAAAACGATGTTACAAAACAGTTAGTGTTATCTGTGACAGATCCACAAATAGAAAACAGATATTTTTAGAAATGTCTGGAGAAAAAAAAATCACGTCACTAAGAAGATGAGTATCCCAAAGAAACCAGGAGGTGAGAAAGCGAGGCAACGCAACGCTGCTTTCATTTTCACATTTCACATGTCTGTTTGCAGGGTCTGTCACAGCAGTACAGCTCAGTGCAGAGAGCTGCCCTGTAATCACTTCCTGAAACAACTGGAACAACAGAGGATTTAAGGGTTGCAGTTATGGGACATGGCTGTGTGTCTATGCATGTGCCTTTGTGTGTGCATGTCTTAATATGTGTGCGTTTTCAGCCGCATTTGCTATGAGGCAGTGTCACAGTATTAGGGAAATGATTTTTTTCTACATAGAACAGCACTCAAAAATGCATCCAACATGAGAAACAACCAGATGAGCATTTTTACTAACATAATGTATTTAAAGTTTGTGGCATACAAAACCAAAAGTAAAAAATCTTTTTTGGCCATGGCTATGGATATATCCACCTAATCTCAGTAAACTACACCTTAATAAACACATAAGGAATCCGGTGAAATGCAGTTTGTTTGTCAAAGGCTTTTTGTGGAATTGATTAATTATTTTTTGGAAACAAGAAAACAGGGGAATTTCTACAGCAACTCACACAACACAGGTACATCATGATGAAATATGGACTTGGTCAGAACCCACTGGCATCAAATTTTAATGCATCGAGTACCCTTACGTGTTATTGTTTAGTGTGCAAGGTTAATGTTGCAAAGGGCCATATTTTAACACACAATGCTTTCTTAAATCTAACTAAGTCATGTTCATGCCTAAATCAAGCCTTGGACTTGCAAATGACATAGTGGGGGTATTCTGAGAACATGTGGCAGAGGCCCTGGTCTGGGAGCTCACACCTCACACCACAGCAAGGCTGGGCCCAACAGACATCATTTACTAACAGTGCACTCAGACAACATTTAAGACAAGATTTAAACAACTGTTATTAGTAGAAATAGTAGTCGTAGTAGTAATAGCAGTAGTAGTTTTAAAGACTTCCTAAATTTTCTAGGACAGCCAGACCTTGATCACTTGTTCATACGCATGGTCACAGAATGAGAAACTGGATAAGATGTGCCCTGACATCCTCGTGCGTCTGGATGTATCTGCTGCAATACTGCATGGAGATCTGAAACAGTGCCACTGGAGTAGCAGACTGAAGAGGCGGTCCCCCTTTTTAAGTGAGGGTACTGCAGAGTATGTTCCAGCTTCAGGGGATCACAGTCCTCTGCCTTCCTGGGAAGGTTTTCACCATTTTACTGGATAGAGGAGTCTGTTAATCGAACCTCTGAGACAGAAAGTTTACATGTATGGTGTGGATTTGGAGAAGGCATATCTCTGTGCTATTTGGCCCACATATAATTGTCGTGAGAGCTTGGTCCAGATTAGCAGGATTAGGACTAGCTCCCAGTTGGTGTAGGACTTTAAATACCTTCACTTTGTCACAGATTCTGTTAATAATTTTTATGGACATGACATTTTAGGGGCAAAGGATTTACCCTGTGGTCATGTTAGCTTCACTGACCAATGACCTCCAGCTCCAGCTCCTGTATGTACTGTATGCGTGAAGCGGCTGGGATGGGAATTAGGACTTCCAAGACTGAGGGCATGGTTCACAGTCAGAATGAGCTGCTACCCCAAGTGGAGGAGTTAAAGTATCTTGTGGTCACAAGTGAGGGAACCGTTGTGGTGAAGAGACAGCTGAGCATGAAGTGAAAGCTGTTTATTTACTGATCAATCAACAGTCTGACCCTGACCTTTGGATAACAAACTGTTGGTAGTGACCAAAAGAATAAGACTGTGGATACAAGCAGCAGAAATGAGTATCTTTCGACGGGCATCTGGGCTCTTCCAAGGTCAGGTTAGGAGCTCAATCATTCTGGAGGGGCTCAGCTCGGTCAAAATGAGCCAGTTAAGGTGTTTTGGGCATCTGGCTAGGATGCCTCCTGGGTGCCTCCTAGGGAGATGTTTCAGGTTCCACCCCAGGGTGGACCCAGGACGTGCTAGCGAGATTATGTCTCTCAACTGATTTTGGAATGCCTCAGTATCCCAAAAGCAGGTAACATTCAGATAAAAGTTTTAAAAAATCATTCTTCTTGGTAGTTTACCTCCATCCATAGGATTACCACATTACTGTTGATATAAATCTTCTAACAGGTGAAGTCGAGGGAAGAGTCTTTTCGGTTTAAATCTCAGGTTTTTTGTTTTGTTTTTCTTGTGTTGGAAAGTCTGCATAACTTTTCACCTGAAACCTTCCTGTTTCCTGTTTTCCCGTACAATGAAATGGAAAATATGAAAAATTACCTGAAACCAAACAGATAAAAGATACATGCAAATAATGAAAAGATTAAAAATTAAAATTAAAAGAGGAAGGATCGACGGATTTTATTATATTGTATAACTGAATAAAAGCTCTTACTTTGCAGCGAAACTACAGAGTCTAAATGCATCTCCTCACATTACAAAATATGAACACACTGCAAAATCTTGCGGACGCCGCAACAACAGATGAATAACATACCTCTGGCTTTGACAAAGCAGCAGCCACATTTGCTGAGTAGTTTTCTAAACAGGTGCTGACACCCACACCTTCGGTGATGGTGACTCCCTCTCATGATGATGCACTTCTGCCGCTCCATTCAACACCATCAGAAGTAGGCATAGTGCTGAACACACACGCACACAAAGAAGCACATCCACACACACTATTCCTGTGGTAATCCCTGCAGGAGAGAGGAAAAGTGTGCAAAGAGCTTCACGGCCATATTCCAAATTCGAGCAACAACACCTGATGGGAAAAAAAAACTCCACCACTATCCCATGATTTGATGGCAAACCACAGGAAAACCAGAGAGGCTGTTGAGGGCTTCAGCTTACGAGCCTCTCTGCGTGGGGAGATAGTGGGCAAAGATTATGAGAGGGACCAAAAGTAAGTGAGGGAGCGACAGAGGGGCAGGGAAGGGGAGGGGCCCTGATGAGGGAGGGATGGTAGCGAGCATGCTGTGCTACTGCTGCTGCACCAGCATCTGTTTTCCAGTCCCTCCTCTCATCCTCTCCCCTCCCCTCCTGATCCCCTCTCGCTTCACACCCCCTTCATCAGCTTCTATTATCAGTGTTTGCTCTCTGCTTACCATTAGCAGGCATGAATAACAACGAGCATGAACTTTTCCACTGAACAGGCAAACAGTCATTTTCCTTAGGCAACACCTGTCTGTTGACTGTTCCATGTTTGGTCTAGGCTGGGTTAGCAAGAAAGAAAGTACACCGTAAATCATGTTTTTCAAAGGACGAAGTGCTTATTTGAATCATTTTGATGGTGACAACTATTTGCCTCAAAGTTTATTACAAATTAATCTCAGGATGAATTGTCTTCCCCACTGCCAGACAGCAGAAACGATTCTACTTCAACTATTCAACACCACTTGACTCCAAAGGTTGCAGACTGTAGACTCTTAGTTAAAACAAATGTGCAATGCCCCGCTACCCAGCTTCCCTACCACCATGCACTCATCTAAAGTAATAAAAGATGAGAAAACATTGTGTGCCATCACAACATACTAAGAGATGACAAGCTGCAGATTTGGAAGCACATCAAGGACCCAGATTTGTGTATTTTGGGAGTAGAGAAAAAAAAACAGAGAAAGTGTGAAAAGAAATACGACATGCAGTCATTCTTTTACCTAAACTATTCTCTCATATCAGTATGACAGCCTACTCCTCCCCACTTGCCACCCGTCAGTACCAAAGCACTGCTGTGGAAAAGCCAACATGTGGAAATATCCTGCATACAGCCCACCGAGGTAGCAGGATGGAGGAAGAGCGATTTAATCTCAAAGCCAAGATTAAGTATTCTTGACGAGATGATCTTACGAGCACAGCTGTCCGTGCTCACAGTGGTGACTCAAGAAGATTTACGGGTAAACTCATATGATCCCAAACGTGGACAAAGTCAATGAACAAGGGGGAGAAAAAAAGGAATAGAAGAATTTGATACAGCTTCTTTTTTTACTATATGCAGACTCCACAGTTTCACACACACATGTGAACCAACATTCACACATGACCAGTGCAAATGATGGCATCTCAGTCCACAAAGGGGAAAATTACGGCTACAAAAATGTCAAAATGCTCTTGTTCTGTTGGCCGTCGAGTTAAGCTTTTAAAAACTCTGCTGAGATGATGATCCCTCTGAGCTGAACTGCACTGATCTCGCCACAATTTAGGATTACAATCCGTGCGTGCATGTGTATGTCAGCTTGCGCATGCCTAATCAGTCGATAACTAATCACCAGAATAACATAATGTGGGGTTGCATTCAGTGTTTCTTTTGGTGTGTTAATTCTAACTCTTGTGCATGCGCTGCTTTTCTGTCAAACAGCTCCCCACTATGGGTGATGTAAGAGTTGCACCCAGCAGCAAACTACAGAGGCTGTGAGCAAATCACTCACTACTCACTTTATAGTGAGTATTGAGTACTATATAGAGATTTTATAGCACTTTCACTACACCTGAGTGAATTCAAAGTATCCCACAATGCCTCATTAAATGTCGTGTACAACCAGTGGTCACTACCCAACCACTGTATAGCATCATGGATCAAAAATGCCAGACAGATGAGAGGAAAGAGAGCAGCACATGACACTATTAAGTAAAACATAGCCTGGTTTCCTGGCTGACAAACGCTGAGTTACTCCAACCTTCAAATATGGACTCTGCAGCACTTTAAAAGAGACCATTATCACTAGGTGTACAATATTGATGCAGGTGGTGGATTGTGAAACAAACAGCGCAGGATAGCTTGTGTGTAATATGGAAATGCTAGTGAGATTTGTCAAACAGGTAGCATGATGTCCTGGGATACGAATCGATGTATACATTCACTGCAGTATCTCTGCAACCTGTGGTCACACGTGACTTTCCGGCCCACTTCACCTGAGTCCTGATGTCCCGACTACGACCATACAACAACATTTTCTCCCTGCTGGTGTCTGAAATCTTATACATGGAAAAGACAAGCGAGTGATCAGTGAAGGGAATTGGATTTGTATTTTGATACATATATATGTGTGATAGATTAGGGGGGTAGGTAGATCCTAACAGACTGAGCTAATTATACCAGTCTGACACTCTGTTTCACCTCTCCTCCACCCACTGTCTCTCTTATTTTTGCTTCAGTTTAAGTGGGTTTTTTATCTTATCTGTAGAATTTCTCTTAGAGAACAAAAATGATCAGGACACTGGATAGCATCAACGCCTGGGGGTCAATGATGTCTACTGAAGTTAAGTCAGGTTAATTGAATCTTAATAGTCAGCTTCTAGGCTACAAAACAAAAATGCAGAACACAGCTAGATTTCCTGATCACCACCCCAACAAGTCTTACTGCATGATATGTCAGAGAGACTGGCAGCTTATTTAATTTGAATTGATTTTTTTAAGGAATCCACACTGGTCTGCATTTTGTTGTCGTTGCATTTATGAGAAATTAGAAGCCTTAGTCATAAAAACAGTAAGAAGCGTGTGTCTGTATGTTGGCTAAATGACTAAGGCTCAGGATTTGGTTTTCCATAACAGATGACCAATTAGATTTAAACTAAACTAAAGTGAAATCAGCCCTATTTTAGGGCAAAAGAATAATAATAATTTTAATAATAATGTTAATTTGTTTGCATTCATATTAAGAATGGAATCACTTTTCGTGGTTTAAATGGATTTTGGAAAAAAATTACATTTATATGATTCTTTGCATAAGAAATCTAAAGACTTTCCATGGCAGAGAGAACAAGATTTGAAAAATTAAAATATATCATTTAAACCAAATAATAGTTGCACAGTTTTTAAAAATTCACTTATTTTCCTACTTTCAGATGTCTTCAACATTCAACATCCACACTACTGGATAATATTTCACATAAATTAATACCTAATTAAACATTTGTTCAAAAATATGCCAAGCTGATATATACATAAGATTTTATATGAGATCATTTCCTTTTATCTCACACAGGAACTCATTTTATCAAGCTTGTATTTCGGAAGTTCTTCATTCCTCCCTTTTGCCAAAGTTTTCATTTTTCTTCCTCTTGAGCTTCTTCTATCATTGCATCATCTTTCTTCACTTGGTGCTGTACTCTCTCCCCTCATTAAATCATCCGTGCACCAGGTTTGGGACTTTAATCAAAGGTAGAAAACAAGTTAAGCTTAGGCTTCAGAGAAACATCCGACTCATCCTGCCTGATGAAAAGACAAAAGCAGACAGCTCAAACTTTGCAGCGGGTCTCCTGTGGGCAGATGAGGACAGCTGGTCAATTTCAGTGGGATTTCTCCTTAGGCCTGGATTAGAGGGGGTCAAGCCATCCAGACAGGTCCTGCCATGTCCAACAGATTCCATGGGCTAATTTCAGACTGTTACTGCATTTCCAGAACAAAAAAAGTTACTCAGAATAGTTTATAAAAACCTCAGCTGCCTTATTAATATGATAAAGAAACACAGACTTATTGCCTTTTATTTTAAACCAGATTTACTTATTTTGCACTTGATTTAACACTTCTATTCCAGTTTCTGCTATGAGGTAATTCCTGGAATGTAAACGAACCACAGATTTAAATCATGCCAATGAAGTTTGTATATCCCATACACTCCTATCACAGATGTAGGATGTCATCACTTTCACCAAAAAGACTGAGTGTGAGTCTTTCCTGAACTGCAGCTGTTTTTGAATTTCTTTGTTTTGGAATCTCTCCCATCTATTCCGAGCACGCTGGTCATGTCTAATTGGATTTGACTGTTTGCCAGTTAGTCTTAACAATTAGATTCCTTGGATTAAAGCATCTTACTGTTAACATTTTATACTCGTACAATTGAATTAAAGATGTCCACCAATAAAAATAATCTTGAAGACTGAAAAAAAAAGACAGTAGCTACTTATTTCCAGATTTTTTTTATAAGGTAGTCAAAAAGAAGACTGATGCTATTTATTACTTATTTATTATTGTAAGCTACATGAACCTCTAGGTGACCCTGTAGAGATTGCGCTTCTACTTCTGCTTCATAATTTGAATTATGAAACGTTATAAAGGGTTATATGTGTTTGTCCACAGCTACTCTTGCACATGTTTATCTTTATTTCTTATGACCGTTCAGAGGTAAAGCAGGTCATCTACTAATGGGAAGGTTGGTGGTTCAATCCCTCGCTGCTCCGGTCTGCATACCAAATATCCTTGGGAAACATATTGAACCCCGAGTTGCTTCCAATGTGATCATTCAAGTGTCAATGTGTGTAAATGCAAGATAGATAGCACTTAGGCATAGAAAATGGGTGAATGAGTCATGTTGTCTAACGTGTTCTTCTACTCAAGTAGAGTCGAAGAACACTATATAAGAACCCGTCCATTTACCATGCAAAATGTGTGATTTTATTATGTGGCTGTCTGTCTCAGTTTTTTTGTACACAGGTCTCTTGTAAAAAGAGACTTCAACCTCAGTGAGACTTTGTGTTTAAATAAATGCTTCAAAAATGGCCAAAATAACTTCTCTGATGGACAGAGTCTCCCACCCCATGCATGTAAATGTTGCTGAACTGCAGAGCTCCTTCAGTGACAGAATGCTGCATCCTGGATGCATGAAGGAGCGTTTCCGCAGGTCCTTCCTCCCTGCAGCTGTCAGACTACAATCAAAACTGCTCCCAACAAACAGTGCAGTTACAGCACTGATGTAAACCTCCATCTTATCAACCGATTCACACTACAACCTGGGTTTGCCCCTTATCTGTATTTAACTTAATAACTGTACAGTATTCTGTTTTTGGTAACCATTGTCCTTGATGTAAATATGTAAAAAAGTGTCTGTCTGTCTCTCTCTTTCTTTCTGCTGTTACAACCAAATTTCCCCTTGTGGGATAATCAAAGGATTATTTTATTCTATTCCATTCTATTCTAAATCCTCTTCATAGATTGTACTATAAATCCTGACTAGTTAACACTGTTTCTGACATTATGTTGTTGTCTTTTGTTGCAGACACCAAGTGTTGAGATCCTGTCCCAACCTCCTACAGACCAAGTAGTGAGTGACCGATCCACTTCATTCTTCCAACAGGTTACACATTATTTTTTGTATTTGGAATCAAGTATGTGTGTCAGTTGGGCCTAGTGCATAAATGAAATGCCCTTTGATTGTATTAAAACAATCAGTTTGAATGAAAGTTTCCCAAAATCAACATTAGCATTACTTGTTTGTGAATATCTTAGCAGAAAGAAATTGGCTGTACCATTCGTTAGTCCAAACTTTCTCTTAAAGCATCAACTTGATCTTTATTCTGACTAAACTTGATATTTGTGTCCCTTTACACATGTTTTTGTCCATTTAACCTCCCACTGATTGGATTTCTGGGGAAATGGATCACTTTACATCAGTGTTGGGTTTAGAGCTTTTTTTTTTGACAACAGCAGAAGTCAGAAGTCAGGAACATGGAGTTCCCTGATGGAATCTCTGGAGTTCAGCCAGCAGCAGGTGGAAACGCTCGCTGCTGAAAATGCCACGCTACAGGACTCGGTCAAGTCTCTTACCGAGAATGTGACCCAGCTTAACATAGAAAATAAAAAAAATAAAAGAGACTGTTTTTGATCTGCAAGCCCAGGTATCCCAGAATCTGCTGGAGAGGATGCGGAAGCAACGGTGAAAAGCTTCATTAAACCCACCTGAAGCTGCCAGAGGACACCATGAAGAACATCTGTTTCGAGAGAGTCCATCGTATCGGATCATTCAGATAAAACTGAGGTTATTTTACTCGGCCCTGAAAATCTTAGAACTACGGTATCTAACCAGATTCTTACTCTGGATGGCATTACCTTGGCCTCCAGTAACACTGTGAGGAACCTTGGAGTCATCTTTGACCAAGACATGTCCTTCAACGCACATATTAAACAAATATGTAAGACTGCTTTCTTCCATTTGCGCAACATCTCTAAAATTAGAAATATCCTGTCTCAGAGTGATGCTGAAAAACTAGTTCACGCATTTATTACTTCCAGGCTGGACTACTGTAATTCATTATTATCAGGATGTCCTAAAAACTCCCTAAAAAGCCTTCAGTTAATCCAAAATGCTGCAGCAAGAGT
>VVHJ01038563.1:0-11679 GCA_015107715.1 Tylochromis polylepis
ATAGGGTGGGGCTAGGTTTCACAATGGGTTCACCCGAAACCTTGGCTGATTGAGACCCACACCTGTTTTCACACCTGGGCTCATGTGATTAGGTAGAGGATCAGTAGGGGGTCCATGACCCTCCTGGGAGACACTCCCACAAGGCTTTAAATCTGGGACTCTCCACCATTTGCTCTTAGAACTGAAGAAGCTTCTCGGATGAGAGGTGAAACGTTTTCAAGAAACTTAGAGAAGTCCAGACGCTTTTATTTCCAAGCTCCTTAGTCTGGGACAAATGCCCAAATGCACTGAATCCTCCACTTTCTCAACATGTTATTAAAAACAGCAACTTTTGGTCTGTTTTAGGTGATCACTGAGCAGGTTTTTAAAACTTAAGTGTATTGAAACTGAAAGAAGTCCAAACGAGAACAGACAACACGCTCATGTTCTTGAGCTTTTTATGGAATTCACCGATGATCCTGTAGATCCACTCAGTGCCATCCATGTTAACCAGTTAAACTACGTGTACTTCCGAAGACAGCTCAGCCGTCATAAACGACCTTCAGCGGAAGTGAACGAACCCGAGACATTCATGTTGTGACAAGTTACTAGCACTGGCTGCACTAACATTGTTGTGTTGTTGTTCTTTGTGTTTGTGTATCAAAGAAAATCTTATCTCGGGGAATCTCTTCAAACTTCCTGACTGTCTGTCAGTATATGACAGGGAGGCATGCAGGAACCAGAAAGAATGCTGGTTTTTTTCCCCCACTCGTATTTCTCACGAATGCAGTTTGATTTCCTGTTTGATTCACCTCATGTGGTAAACATTACTGCAGTCTGTTCACCACCTGCCTCCACTGGCTGTATGCCATTAAAGTGAACTTGAGAGTGAAAATGAAGACATTCCTGCTACTCCCACTTTATGTTTTGAACAAGAGAGTAAGAATGAGATTCGGCTTTCGTTTGAAGTTACGTTCTCAGTTTAAACATCGGTGTTAAAATCATCTCTCACTGGTGAACAGCAGCTTTCTCGCTCTGCCGCTGTCAGGAATATTTGATAATAAAATATTTCTCATCCAGTGATAATCCAACACTGCTCGGTGCTCCTCTTTGGTGTTTTATTTTAAAAGCGTGGCTGTTTTCCTTTCTCACCGACTAGTTTGTTGAAACGTGGACATCAACACCTGTGTACAATGTAATCAGAGGCAAATTCATCATCACACAGTGAGTGTACACTTTTCACATTTGGGGATTTAAGATGCTTCCTCTCATCCTTTAACGCTTTCATACTTCTCTTCTCTGCAGTATGATGTGTATGAATGTGGGTTTTTGGCTTTGTGAAACACTTTATTGTCCTCTGTATGCAGGGCATTAATGCAAAAGAGAGTAAACTCCCAATGTGCCACGCTATGACAACGAGATGAACGAGTGAATAAAAGATGATGGGAGTGTGTTTTTGTGAGTGTGTCTATGGTAGTTTGGCTTGTTTGACCAGGTGAGAATACAGAGAGCCAGGTTGTCGTTTATCTTGAATCTGAACCACCTAAACATCAACAGAATGATACAGATATCTGATGAGCAGCACCTTATTCTTGGAACTTGTGAACTAGTGCAGAGCTCTTTAAGGGCGAGTGTGACCCAGTTTTGGTTTTTTTTGTATAGGTATCACTATTTTGAAAAGCCACGAGAATACGATCACTGAGTGGATGTCTGCGTGTGACTGTGTGCAGAACAAGTAGAATTTACATTGCATTTGCAAATTTCTTGCAAACTACTTACCCAAATGCCCTGAGCTCGACAGTTATTCAACCGTAGCGTTTAACCATCACAATTAAGCACCACTCCCTGAAACCTGAGAAGTCTAAACCAGGCCTTTGGAGGGGTGTGAAATAATAAAGATGAATATAAAGAATAAAATAAATATGAACATAAAGATAAGGACTCCTCTGTTGTTGCTGTACTTAGGCGTTCTCAGTGAAACTGGAGCAGAGCTTACGTTTCACCAGACCAGCATGCATACATTCTTACATGCCTTTACTCATCACTCAGTCCCCAGAATAAAACAGCAAATATAAAAGTATGAATACACATAACATACAGTTCTGTTAAACAGGATATTGCATCAGTCATAGAGTGTGAGTAATATCGACTATTGTACCATGTCTTGCTAGTGTTTAAGTAATGAGGGTCAAAGGAGTCTAGCTTCTACAAACATTTTGGATTTTCTTTATATTTTTTCTGAATGGTTTGATGGTTTTTCTGAACTTTGTGACTCGTTTGAGGAACAACTGCAAACTGCTACTATAAATAAAAAACAAAAGCATGGGGATATACTCTCTAAAAACAGTCTCAACTAACTCTGTGCAGTGATTTGGCATGGTTGTATTTGAGTGTTGTTTTGGTAACATCTGCGTCATACTCGAAGAACTAATGTGTCATTTCCTGAGCGGCTTAACAACGAAAGGACAACCACATCATTAGTATTACAGATTTCTCCCATATGTTTCTCTTCAGGGGTCTTTAAGTACCAAGTGTCTCTTTTGTGGTGGTGGTTTGGATACAGAAATGAAAAAGTGCTAAACTTAATGCAAAATTTCCAGCCTGATTTGTATAAAATAATGCATTTTGCTCAAGGCTACTAGCACAATTCTTTTATTTATTTTTATGTCATGGCTTTAGTGAGATGGGTGTGTCTCTCAACTTGTCATTTCTTTAAAAAAGAACGATTACTGTGGTGAAAGTTTGTGTTTTTACTCAAACTGAGCTTTTCCAAAGCCCAACCATGCCTAAGCCTAACCAGCAATTGAAAACTAAATTAAAAGTGAGTGAAAATTAAACTAAACCATGGGATAAAAGAGACGCCAAGTGCAAAACACACCCACACCACACTCTCCTACAACTTATGTCACCACCAATTATCTCTCCTTGGCCAATGGGGAGCAGCCAAAAGAAGATCTCTTGGTCGCCAATATTGGATAAAGGCACAGATGCCAAAAGAAAGCTTGTCTGTAGTGGCTGAAACAAAACAGCATTATGTGACACCACAGGATGAGAAGATGCTGAAATATTCCATGTTATTGGGGTTTTTGCTGAGTGCATGCTGAGTTTTTGTGTGAAGGGGTGATTTCAACCATCCATTGTACATGTTAGGAGACAAAGAATCATTTTCAAAAATGAAAATATCAAATTAAAAGTGTTTCATTATCATCTTTGGTGATTCTCCTAGTGATAGGACTGTGGGTCAGGAGGTGGAGCACGACATCCAGTATAGTTAAGTCTATGTTATTGAATCCGAAAAGTTGTCCTGACGGGTCATTAATGACTGTGGGAAAGCTGTCTGAATGTGGTCTGTAGTGTACATTGTTATAATTGCTATAGGACCATATAAATTCAGGCCATGTTCCATAAGCTTTAGGTCCTCAGTATTCATAAACCGAGATAGACAAGGAAAAAGTCAAGCTGTAACTCAACTTGAGTTACTTCAGTTGCAGAGGATTTCCTGTCTGATGACATATAAGTAACATGTTGGCTCATTCCTAAACTTTTCACTGAAAATCACCATGTTCTCATCTTGACTCTTCCTCTCCAGATGTGAATGTTAAGTGCCTTTTTTCGGAGGATTGTATGCTCCCCTGCAGCTTCCAGCCCGGCAGCAACGAGACCATTGAATGGTTCAGGCAAGACGTGGTGGTCTACAAGTTCCATCACAGCAAAGAGGAGTATTTCAATCATGATCGTCTCGGTGGACGGGCCCACATTTTCCCTCCCCTGGTAACCCGCGGCAATGCCACCCTGGTCCTCAGGCGCAGCGTTCTCAAGGACAGAGGCATCTACCGGTGTCACGTAAACACCTCAGCGGGTGAACACAATGCAAAAGTCATCTTGAAGATAGAAGGTGAATTTCAATGCAAATGATGTCGCAACTACATATTTAGTGCTGATTCAAAATGCAGGCCTGTGCAAAAGTCTTGAGTCACCCCTTATGTTTTTCTAGTTTGCTTTAAAGGAGTGAGGCTTTCTTATGCTTTTTTTTTTTTAAAGTGGTCTCGAGCAATAGTTCCCCAGGCTTTCTCAAGGTCTTTGAAATTTTTCCTTTGCACATCGGCTGCTTTTTCATTTGTTTTCAGTACCTTGTACCTGACCATTTTCAGAGGAATGTTTTGGTTTTTCTTTCTTTCTTTTTTTTTTTTAAAGCGGTTTGACAGGAATTAAAGCGCCTTGAGGCAACTGTTGTTATGATTTGGTCGTTCAAGGAGCCCGGAGAACTATCCCTGAAGACTACTTAAAGAAATTACAAGAAACCTTGCCCAAGAGAGTTCCGGTGGTGTCTGCTAATACCAAATATTGACTTTCAGGCTTCTAAGAGTTGTAAAAAATGTGTTTTTATTATATACTGTATTTCAAAGTCAAAGTCAGCCTTACAGTCAAAAACCATATGCACAGATCATACAGAGGAATATGAAATTGCACTGCTCCCACGGCTCTCAGTGTTACACTTTCCATTTGCAGACATTACAGCGAATCACTGCACGAATTTCCCATTTTGGTATTAAAATATAAAGAACAAGCCAAAGAAGCCGTATTGATTATTGTAATTCTGTCCTCTCTGGCTTACCACACATAGACTCCAGCTGCTCCAAAATGCAGCTCACCATGCCATTACCAGAACCACCTCCATGGAACATATTACTCTTGTCCTTCAGCAGCTTCACTGGCTTCCTGTGAAATATCACATTAATTTTAATATTCTGCTTCTCACTTTCAAGTCTCTCCACAGTTTCGCACCTCCATATCTCTCTGTTCTTCAGCACATAGCCAGTGCTTCCTGTGCTCTGAGCTCCTTTATCTCATTATGTCATCTGCTCTTCTGACCCACACCACATTCACAACCTATCACATTCTCCCTACCTTTAAAACGTTTTTTTTTTTAAGTTTGCTTATTCTCTTGTATTTTAGTTTATCATGTACTGACTTTTAATTCTCTATTATTATTATTATTATTATATGTGGCTCAAGACTTTTGGACAGTTATGAATAGTCTGATGAGACTCAAATGCCACATATTCAACATTATTCTGGCATCTACAACTTTGTAATAAGTGTGAATATAAGAAAACCAGTCTTCTCCCTGTGTTTGTATATTGTGGTCACATAGCTTCAGTGTTATCTATATAAGAATGATATCAGCTAAAGCCAGGCTGAATGGGTGACATTTAGTGTATGTGTGCAGCCCCAATCCAAGGCCTGTTCCTGGAGCAGTCTAGGATGAGTGGCTATGAGGAGATGAAGTGCGCCGTCGCCGATGTCTTCCCAGCTCCTCGAGTAACCTGGGAGACTGAACCCCCAACATTCGAGGCACTCCGACCAGTCACACGCATAATGCCTAACAAGATGGGTCTGTACAGTGTGGACAGCCGTCTAAAGAAGCTGAAAGGACTGCTGGACTTCATCTACATTTGCAAAGTCACCAGTCTCTACAGCGGACAGACCTGGACTGCTTCAGTGAGACAGAGAGGTGATACATTCTTTATAGTTGTAAGAGTTGAATGATGCCACTGTGTGTTAAAATATATTCCACTAAACCCCTTCTCTGTCGTGATGGGTGCAGTTTCCACTGTGGACAGAGTGAAACATCCCACAGGCACTCATTTTTCCAGTTCAGTTACTTTTGTTTCTGTCCATCTAATTTTATGTATGTTTTATTTTTATTGTTCAAAAAGTTCAGCTTTCCTACGCTTATTTATGACATGCAGTCGTGCTTTTTGAAGACCGCATGCAGTCTTCAGAAGGACCAGTGTGTAAGAAATGACGGCATCTAGTGGAAGGATTAAAAATTGCACTCAGTTGGTCAGCTGAGTACCTCTCCCTCTCTAAGACAGCATGAGAGGGACAATTTGATCAAATTAAAACAGTTAATAATAATAATAGTCCAGTAGTGCAGTAGACTCCAAGAGTAAAAAAAAAAAAGTGTACAAAGCAACAGCAAAATTCTGAGTTATTTTTAGTTTTTAAAAAATGTACCTTATTTTGGCAGTGACCTTATTTGTGTCTCTCCTGTAGAAATAAGAGGATCTCCAGGGAGAGACCTAACCATCCCCTGCGCCGTCCCCAGTTACATGACCAAACCCTCCCTCAAGTGGACTTTCTCCAATGGCGAGGACCCTTCAACCATCTTAACCTACGACAGCCAGTCAGAAAACAGCGTCTCCTCACCGCCCTGGGAGAGCCACGTGGAGCTGGACCCCTTCAAGATCTCATTTGGAGATGGCTCAATAAGACTCATGGACCCCAAGAACTCTGAGCACACGGGCAGATACACCTGTGTGTTATCCATGCCGTACGGCACACACACTGAACGTAGTGACATCATCTTTGGCGGTCCTGTCGGTAAGGTTGCAAACACAGGAAATTATTTCAACAACTGGACACAGTAGTTCACCACAGCAAACATCTAGCCCTGGGGTTTGTCAAAGGTTAAACACTGTGCTCTTTTTAATTGTCTTTTTTAATGATCTTTTCTGTGCAGCCCCGGGCTACATTATTTGGCTTTAAAAACAGATAAATGTAGTATACAATTTTGTGTTTTTTCTCTAAAAACAGCTGATTACGGTATTTTAAAAAGAAGCCCCGTTTTGACCATTTCCAGCTCCATAGTTTAAAATCTTAGACTCTACTAGAGCGGCTTTGCATGATTCATGATTTTTTTTTAAAAACCATCCTTATTTCCTTCATAATGGGCCTTGATGCAGACCCTCCGTTCAAGTTAAGTCAAGAGACAAGCCTTTAGCGCTTCCCCTTTAAGACCAACCTACTTTTGATTGGCTGCCCCTCACAAACAAAAGAAAAGAACAACAGGTGGGCGGGGTTTCTGTGATCACAGCCAGAGCTGTGTGCCTGAGACGACCACATAAACAGCAACCATTATCTAAGGACAAAACGCGTATAACATATGTCCCTGAAGGACAGGTAACAGGTCATTTTCTACATTGTTTTGTATAATAATCTGTATTGTTGAAATTAACCTGCTTCTGTTATTTTTATTTGTGTGTCATTGTGCAGGTCAGACGACTACAACAGACCCTCCGTCCTATTGGTGGATTCTTGGCCTGGTGGTTGGAATACTGCTTTTGTCTCTGGCAGGAGTTGTAATCTACCTGAAGCTAAAAGGTAAAGATAGACTCCAGTAGAAAGAAAAAGCTGTAAAACAACAGCTTTACTGCGCTCAAAACTCGAAACGTTTTAGTGATAACTAATTCTCACACTGATGTTTTAAGTGGTAGTTAGTTTGAAGAAATGGTGGCCTTTATATAAGACTTAAATGAAACATACATGAATATGCATAAACACATTAAGACAACCTGGACTATTTTTTTTTTAACCTCCAATCAAAATGAATCTCTGAGATTTTATTGTAAATATTTAACTTTTTAATCTCAAAGAATTCAAGTTTTTCTTGGAAATTTACCACGTCAGCTAATCGAACCACAACACACTTATTGTATTGACCAATCTGAGACATCTGGGTAAGAAATCTGGGTCACAGCTGTTTTCTGTTTGGGTAACTGTCAGTGTTGCATTTAGGAAAGCTCCTGACTGAGGGAATTATCTAAATGGCAGCCATAATAGGAGATGGTTTAATTATTTACATATATACAAAGGGAAGTGAGATGCAGAGAACTGCTGCTCGTTGGTGCACATTGCTAGTACTGGGTTTAGCCCTGACCTGACTTCAGACCTGCCTTAATTCTTTGTGACACAGAGTCAACAAAGTGC
This sequence comes from Tylochromis polylepis, assembly GCA_015107715.1. Taxonomy (NCBI): domain Eukaryota; kingdom Metazoa; phylum Chordata; class Actinopteri; order Cichliformes; family Cichlidae; genus Tylochromis; species Tylochromis polylepis. The sequence continues at coordinate 7,753 of VVHJ01038563.1, forward strand.
TGGAAACATTCCTCAGAGACTTTGGTCATTATTGCCATGATAGCGTTAGAGAGTTGCAGCAAGTTTGTCTGCTGCACGTCCTTTCATGGCATTTATGCCAAATTCGGACCTTACCATCTAAATGTCGCAGCGTAAATGGAGACTCCTCAGACCGGGCAATGTTTTTCCATTGTTCTGTCATTCAGTGCTGGCGAGCGTGTGTGAACTGTAGCCTCAGTTTTTTGCTCTTAACTGACAGGAGTTGGGTGGTCTTCTGCTGCGATCTGCATCACGTGTTCACAGATGCTCTTGCTGTTGTCTTGCTGTTAACTCAAAGCAGTCTGGTCATTCTGCTCTGACCTCTGGCATCAACAAAGCATTTTCACCACAGAAATGCTCCTCGCTGGATATTTTCTCTTCACTCACTGTGAACACCAGAGGTGGATGTGTGAGAAAATCCCAGTAGATCAAATGTTCCTGAAATACTCAGACCAACCCATCTGTCACCAACAGCTGGGCCACGTTCAAAGTCACTTAAATCGCTTTCTTTCCTCGTTCTGACGCTCAGCTTGAAGAAGCAGCTGTTCAGGTGTACCTAAAAAGTGACCAGTGAGTGTATTTTCAGCCTTTGGGATTAGCAGTAATTATTTTTTTTGGGTAAATTCACCACTGCAGATATCTGGCGTCACCTGAAGTAGTTTTGTGTGAGTGCTTCTGTGTTCTCTGTGCATCATAGCTCTTTTACCACAGGTTTTTTTTTGGGTTTTTTTTAACTCTAGTTCACATCTTTCCTTGATCTTCATTGTGGTCAAGCTTAAGTTAAGTAGGCAAAGAAAAAGGAAGTACTATTGTGGAATATTTGACTATTTTCTAGATGTCTAAGTAAAGTGAGAAGTGCAGAAACAGACACTGTTGATGTGTATACGGGTGTCGTAAGCCGAAGCCATCGCTGATTTATTTATTCAGTGTTTCTGATATTCTCAGACACACGTCTCTCCCTCTCTTCTCTCTGCAGGAAGAAACACCAAGCCCAGAAATGATCCAGAGGAGGCCACCGAGCTGCATTCAGCCAAAGGTTGGTACAAAAGTGACTTTTGTTGCCCAAACTAGTGTCAGGACAGAACAGGACTAGAATGTTATTTTCTTTTTCTTTTTTAAAGGCCAAATTTTTTCTATCCTCATGTCTCGAGGATAGATAAAAACAGGCTCTGTTATGTTAAGCTAACAGGCTGATGAATATACAGTGGCTTGATAGTTACAGATGAGCTTATTTGGGTAATAAACTGCTGTAGTCAGGTAGACCAAGTATCCCATCCTCTTACCCACATTGTGTTTCTCCTGTTTCAGATGGAGGCACCAACGAACAATCAGCCCTCCAGAGCGCTACAAAACAAACCTGAGACCAGACTCTGATGAAATACTAACACAACCAGCATGCACACTGTTACACACTGAAGATGAAGTAGGAGCTTCTTAGAGAGATTCACTTTATTTTTTTATTTTTCTAACAGTGCTTTTGTTTGGCAACTCTGTGTGCTTCTTCTCTGATGAGCAGATACTTTGTAACATCTTCCTCAGAAGCCCATAGTTGCATCCAGGCGGTGAGGAACTGGAGCTGTTCTTACAGAAATGTTTGTTTGTGGAGATGCCTGAAAATGTCTTCTTCTCAACTAACAAAACTCACAGAAAACTGTCTTTTGAGTGAGCCAGATATCTACTTTTCATCTTAAAACCAGGCTCTGAACTATGTTGAAGATCACAATCCTTCACCCAAATGAGGCCCTGCTCTGGAGGATACTCAGGAATTGTTATTGTTAATTATTATTTAACGCCGTTCACAGAAACAGACCAAGTGGCTGCTGTGTGTAGCTTTGAAACCTGGCCTCATCTCACACACCAGTTATCTAGATGGTGTTTGCACATATATAGTTCCACAAGCTTTGCAATGTAGTAATAGTAGCTGGCAAGCCAAAGCTATTTTTAACTGACTATCAGGAGCCATTTCAAAATAAGTCCTGAACTTTTTCTCCACAGTTCTGCCCACTTTCTGTTGGTATAAAAGTTTATTAAGGGGGGAAAAAAGTTTTGTTTGTTTTTTTTGGTTTTTTTTACCATTTTTGCTATTGTGTCTTTTGCAGTTTAAGATTTTATACTCCAACAGAGGTGAAAAGAAACCTGTCCTACACTGTCCTGCTGCCTTAACATCACTGAACTTTAAAGGACTCTTTACAAGATGAGTTGTAAAAATGAATGTAAAAGTAATTCACTGATGTGACTGAACCTACACGCTCGTGTTTTGAAGTGGGGAGATTAATGTTAATCTGTCGGTGATCCTCATGGTTCCACACTAAGAATCATATTTTATGAATTATACTAGACCTCTTTTCAAATGTGTCATAATAAATTAATGGTATTAAAAAAAGACTAATTACTGAACTCATTAAGTGTGCTGTTCTGTTTTACTTTAAGTTGGAGGGAGTTCAGGAGAAAGCCATTTCCTGTTGAGTTTCTCCCCTCCACTCGGAGTTTGAAGTCTTATTTAATAGAGGATGTTTCTTTTGTAAATTATGGTCTCGTGTAAAGAAGATAATCCAGTGTATTCTTTAGGGTGAGGCTATCTTGTGTATTTAATGTATGACTGTGCAGTGTCCCTCCTCGGTTATGGCATCTTGCTCCAAAGAGCCAAACTGTCAAAAAGTTCAGGCTTCAGAGTGACACTTTACAAACTGATGGGTGATGATTTCATCCATCTTATCTGCATTCAGTCTGATGATTTTGACATGAGGACGTTTTCACAGTTACAGTCATAACAATAGGAAGGTCACTTTTGATATTTTACATACGAGGGAAACAATTATTTGATCCCCTGCTGAATTTGTCCGTTTGCTCACTTACAAATACATGAACAGTGTCTAATTTTTATGGTAGCTTCATTTTAATGAAAATGGAATGAATATCAACCAAATGAAGAGGAAAAAACACATTACATTAAATAATTTGCATGTCACTGAAAAAGTATTTGACCACCAAGCAAAACATGACTTACTATTTTATGGAGAAACACTTGTTGGCAAGCACAGTCGTTTCTCATAGTTGGTCATCAGGTTTGCACACATCTTAGGATGATTTTTGTCTCACTCATCTTTCCAGAAACTCTCTATATCCTTTAGTTTCCTTGGCTGGTGCATGGCAACTCGAAGCTTCAGCTCCCTCGGCATTTCTCCTTCAAACGGGTCAAGTTGATGCCGGAGAGCTTTTGGTTTCATCTGACCTCAGCACCTTCTCCCAAGCCTGCTATAAATCATTTAGATGTTCACCGGTACACTTGAGCAGGGGAAATATTTCGGTCCAGTATGGTACCAATGGTGTTCTTGGTTTTCAGACCATTAACAAGCTCCTTCCATGTAGGGCTGATCCACCACCTTTGTCATGATTGCCCTCACCCCATGAGGCAAGCTCTTGCATGGAGCTGCAGACCGAGGACGACTGATAAGGATTTCATATTTCTTCCATTTCTGAATAATTGCACCAACAGTTGTGACCTTCTCGCCAAGCTACTTGCAGCCATCTTGTATCCCATCCCAGCCTTCTGAAGTTTTGGAATGGGATACAAGGTTTCAGTGTTGTGAAATTCAACTACATATAATTCAGAAATTGTCACTAATGGTCTTTTGCAATAAGAAGTTTTTGAATAGTGTGTGCTTAAATATGGGACTTTACACATCCATCCATTCTCTACCGCTTATCCTTTTCAGGGTCGCTGGAGCCTATCTCAGCTGTCTTAGGGCAAGAGGCAGGGTACACCCTGGACAGGTCGCCAGTCTGTCGCAGGGCTAACACATATAGACAGACAACCATTCGGCAATTTAGAGTATCCAATTAACCTATCCCCACTAACTGCATGTCTTTGGATTGTGGGAGGAAGCTGGAGTACCTGGAGTGAACCCA
>VVHJ01038565.1:0-10545 GCA_015107715.1 Tylochromis polylepis
GTATTGAAAATTCTCGTTTTGCATAGAAATATACTGAACAACATACAAAGCATAATATATAAAATAACATTTACCTGAGTTTTTTCTTTGAAAGAACCCTCTAATGTCCATTATTGTATATCAGTACATAACTGAAACCGATTTCGTGCTTTATTTAGCCGTGGAGGGTAACAACTGAAAATATGAAATAAACACACATGCAAGCTAAGACTCTAAAAAATTAGCATTGTTGTTCGGCTTTTCATTTCGCCATTTGTTGATTCACTCAAAGAGTACAGTACGAATGATTTGCTTTGGTACCTGGTCAAACTTAAGCTCTCCTCTGTCTGCCTGGCTCCACTTCACCTACAGCAAACTCGCAGGCAGCAGCTTCTCCCCCCTCGCTCACATGCTTAAGTGAGGTGCTCAGCCGTCTAGCGCCTGAGCTCGGATCATACCAAAATTAGGGGGGATTTACGCACAGTCATAAATTCCCACAGTGTGCGCTATGTGCTTCGAATATTGTGTTTAGTTTTTGTTTTATACAGTTGTCAGTCAGGCATCTAACTATGAAAAAAAATTAAACTCCAAAAGACCCCGGGCTTCTGAAAAAAACAACCTGGGCTTAAGCCCAGTAAGCCCCCGCCCCGCTCCGCCAATGGTTCTTGAACTCTTTGCTTTTTCCATCGAGGTCAAAGGCAAGTGATTAGTAAAAGGCGTTAGTGTGCTTTGATTGTATCCACAAGTCAAGTCTTACGGCTGTGACGTAACGCTAAACGTCACAGCCCCTCCGTTAAACCAGAGCTCTAACGTGTCCTACCATTCTGGAGTCGACCAGTTAGCCTTAGGTACACTGGAATTTACAACCTCCAATCACCCAATCACAACGTACGACGGTCAGACGCTCGGTTCAGCCATGTTGTGGTTTTGAATGAGGAAGAAGCGGGAGATGTTATTCTTCAACGAGTTTATTTACAATTTATGGTAACGTTAGGGATATATAAATGAGTTAGGGTGTAACCCAACATGATTTTCGTTTTCCTGAACGCGTCGGTTGCGACTTATCGCATTCCCGTTGGAATTTAAACATACTTTCATAAATTAGCCGTGTAGCTAACAACGTTAGCTAGCAGGGTAGTTAGCCTAGTTTGCTAGTTAGGTAGCTAGCTAATTGTAAGCTAAATAGCAGGCGGTTTTGTGAGTGTTTGTGTGGAAATAAAATGGCATTTGTTAGGAGTGTTGGTGTTTGAAGCAGTCTCGGCTAACTTTCCCCGGTCGAAAAAAAAAAAAGCACATTAGCATAATTGGGTTTAACTATACTGACACTAAGGCTGACTCAAATCAGTGACAACGATTTGTCTTGAAACTAGCGCCGTTATTTCCAAAACTTTTGAGCCATGTTGAATAAAATCTGCGAATGGATAGAAACGAGCGTTGCCAATCTTCGCAATGGTGTACCAGCTGCCGAACACCCACATGCTCAACGCACACCGAGAGATGGTCAGATGAGGAGGAAAAGACCATTTGAATGGTACGAGCAGATATATCTGAACTCCCTTGGTAACCAACGCCAAGAAGCTTAAAACCAGACAGAACTATGAGTACAGGGTTTGTGTGACCGCAGTCCATTTAACCGTTATCTTAAGTTTGACAAAACTGAGGTAGTGTGTCGTTAACAGGATACCGTCTGTTTTTCTTTAAGTTTGGAAGATGGCCATAACATCGACCAAGATGGCTTGGTGATAAAGAAATCACGAATGGGTAAGTAGAAACTCACTCACTTTGTTACATATGTTGTGCGTGTAATTGTGGAGAGTATAGGCACACATTATTTTCTGTCTGTTTGAAATTTCTACAGGGGATCTTATCGACACAGTCAAGAATGCAGCTGAAGGCGTTAAGAATCACAGCTCCAATGTGGCTACATGGATGAAGAACAATGTAAGTCCTGCCTTGAGGAATATACTGCCTACCTCCCCTGGTTTGCCACCTGGAGAACCTCATCCTCGCCCCTCGACATCATCAGCAATTTGGACAGGGAGGCCGGTATGGTGCAGATTTACAGGTGTCCCTGTAAAGACTGTTGGCATGCATGAATTCTATTTAACTTGTATGTGTTTGGATTTAGATCGTTGACAGGAATTCTCAGAATGAGACATTTGCTGCGCCTTCAACAACTTTGGACTGGAAAACGTCAAAATCTGGTAAGCTTAACATTTTAAACTTCGCAAAAGTTTTTGTATTAACAAAACTGAGCTGAATAGAGATGGGCATATGCAGCATTTACAAAATTCCACCCTTTGGGGACGGCTGTCCACTCCAAGCAATTATGATTAAAACTAAAAGGTTTTAAAGCATTCACTGGGTTTTGGATGTTATGGCACCAGTTGAATTACAGTGTTTTCCAGGACAGTGCTATTGTAAGAGCTTTCAGCTTCCAAGTATGTCTTTCAAATTGTCTGACAACTTTTAGATTCTATGTAGAGTAAGAAGTTATTACTAACAAGTCTTTAACTGGAAATATTTTAGCAAATGTTCTGTATCAGACTGTATGGGCTTTGTGATTTTCATACCCCAGTTCTGCTCTCGTACTACTTAATTGCATAAACACTAATTTGTCAGTAATCTTAGGTATGTTAGGTCCAGAGTATTTTGACAGTGACACAGTGACATTGGTTTCAGCAGCATTACAAATAATTTTTTGATAGTAACAATACAACAGTCATTGTTACATAATAAAAGAAAGAAGTATTAGAATGTAATGCACTATTAAGGGCTGATTTAGATTTTTGTAGCGCCTATGATGTAATCTACATAAGTAGCCGCTGTTGTTGCCAGCATTTGTGCTTGTGCTGGTGCATTATGTGTTAATTACCTTGTGGTCATGTCTGGCTGTTTCTGAACTTTTAAAAAAAAAAAAAAAAATTGCTGGGACTTTGTTCCCTCCTGTGTCCTTTGTTGTGGTCAGTGGGTTTTTTTGGGAGGTTTTTGTTTGTTTTATTTCCTCATCCAGTGCAAAGATATTTGTCCCTCCACTTCTTTGTACATTCCCTGACATCCAAATTGATAGTTCCAGCAATCGCCCTTCCTTAATTTGCTTACATTTTTGAGTCCTTATATTGACACTATGATTATTTTTGCTTGTACTAAAGGGATGATTGTTATTCTCTGTGATAAATTCAAAAAGTGTGTCGAAAAAGTAGACTGAAATGCAAAGGAGGAATTGATGGTGCTGAACAGGCCAGTCACAATAATTGCGGGCTACATTGACCCGACATGTAGTTAGGTTTCTCAGAAGATGCACGTCAGGTTACATCATAGGTTATGGAGTAGATTTCGCACTGAAGCATAAATCAGGTGTAAGTCATGATGATCTGTGATCTGCATTTAAGGTTTCAAGAGTCTGTGCAGGCTGTATGTATCTCTTACTGTACTTTCTCCCTGTATTCCAGAGTGGTTGCGCAATGAGAAGTCAAGTACGGGATCAAAAGTTTGTAGGCGACAAGTGTGCATGAGTCCTACGCATCGTGAGGTGCCAAAAACAAATGGGCATTCGATTAACTTGCCACCCTCCATCACCCCTAAGTGGCAGCCTTCTCCACGGCTAGGCAGGCCTTTAAGTCTCCGAACGCATGGAACTCAAAGGTATTCTTGTATTCCTTACATCTTTTGTGTGTGTGTTTCTGACAGAAAATTCTTTTTCAGCAGTTGCTGCATGTTAAATTATTTATTATTGTAACATGTTAGCAATATTCAATGATTATTATTATTTTTTTAATTCCAAAATTTTGTCTGCAGTTCATTTAGTGGAGTTGGTGCAACAAGCAGCTCTTGCACCAGCATGTATGAGAAGACCTTTCCCATCAAAGTGGTGCAGAGCCCAACACACAGTACCTCATCATGCCGCTTACCCAAGACCAGGCCCCGCTGCACAGCACAGGAGGTCATTTATGAGAACAGTAATGAACTGTGTGATTCTTTCATATCTATTTGTTGCATGTCTGTGTGTTCATACTGGGGTCTTCCTTTGTTTATCAGTCTGTTCGAGAGGAGGAGAAGGAGGTCTACAGGCAGCTTCTGACTATGGTCTCTGGTAGTCAGTCATCTTATCTTCACAACGGCAGCTCACACACTATTGTGAGGTCTCACAGAGATTTGTATGTATTGAATCAATGCCATGTTCCTGATACTAAAAATGTGTAATGAGATATAATGGGGGGTGGGGGGCATGAAAGGTAGTTTTTGTATCTTCTTATTTTGCACAGCATGGAATGACATGGCTTTCATGTTCATTGAGCCAGAGACTTAAAAGGGGAGCTTTTTTTTCCTGGTGTGCACAACATCATTATTAGTATTAGTAGTAATTCATAAACAAAGATGTAGCTATGGTATGTGAGGAACAGAACAACCTACCCCACTTTACTGTAATCATGTTGTTTCCAGACAAGTCACTCATTGTACCATTCTACTTGTCACTGTCCCATTAGCACCAGCTTCCTGACCACCAGCCGCAGACTGCTACAGTTCTCTTCTCCAACTGGGTCAGCAGCAGGAGAAACTTCAGAGGGGCCCAGCAGCCCCGCCAGTCCCAGGGGAGTCTCTAGCCAGTGCTCCAGCAACCTTCCCAGTCCACTGGGGGCCCCCAGCAAGCCAGGGATCCAGACATGGTCTCTGGACAGGGACCTCAGTTCCAGCAGAGGAGCTACTCTCACATCAGCTCCTTCTCCATCAGCTCTGCAGGATAACTCTTCTCAGGACACACAGTCATCAGGTAATCATGCTAAGTACTTGATGGAAATGGGGAGAGCATGGAACATATTATTGTAAGTGAATTAAACGTTGCTTGGTGTTTGTTCATGGGTCTTATTCTTGCCTTTTCTTACAGCTCATGATGGCGACTCTGTAATTATTGTAGATGAGCGAAAAAGTAAAAAGCAAGACAGCTCGAGGTTAGTATTTCTTTTGGTCAGGCTTGCTATTTGAAGTGTAACTTGGTTAAACATAATACAAACAGAGGCATATATAGCCAAACATTTCAAGTTGTTTTCTTATTTTGTTTATAAATCAGTATATGTGTATTAAGTGTTTAGGTAAATTTTGTAAATGTTTCAGCACAACCAAGGTTTATACACATCTCATCTCTATAAATTTCTGTCTTAACAGTGTGCCGTGTTTCCAAGCTGAGTTATGGATCAAAGAATTGTAAGTGTACTACAAAGCATGCTGTTATCTAAATTACTTATTTATTTAATTTACACAACCTTTGAATAGTGCAAAAAGACCCGTTTCCTTTTTAAATTCTTCCTGTAGGACAAGTATGTATGACTCTCGGGCGAGGGAAAGACGGAGACAGATAGAAGAGCAAGAAGCTCTCGCTGCACAGCTGCTGCAACAGGTGAGTGGTCACCCACAAAACTTTTTGGGTCAAGATTTGGCATGTTCTTTAATTTTCCTTTTGCATTAATTTGCTTTGTAATTTCTGGTTCTCAGCGCCTGTCTGACGAGGGGCAGCGTAGCCCAGATGTCGAGGTCTGTGTTCGAGTTCCTTTGGAAAAAGAGGTTCCTTTGAATCTTGTGATAGAAGTAGAGAAGTCTTTGGAAGAGAAACCAGAATTCCCTGAACTTACAGAGGTATGGAAATTGTATCCTAATGTACTTGCATAGCTAATTATATATTTATTTAGATGAGTGACCACAACAGACGGTCACAGGGAAGTATGTTTTCTAACTAGTATTTATCTTTTAATAAGTAAAACTGCAACTAAAGAGCAACTACATTTTGATGATAGATGTGCAGAGATTTCTTCTACAATCTTTTGAAAATTAAGTGCTCTCTGTTGGTTTTAAGTTTCCTCATTATTTAATCTAATTTATCAGTAATATTCTGATTAAGAATATGAAGGGAGTTTTAATTACTGTCCTTGCATATTGTCAGACTAATTTTTTATCATCTAAATTGCATTCAAATCCATATCAAATGTAAGTACTATTTCATGGTTTTATACATGTATACTGTCTCATTCTTCCTCTTAAGGAAATGGAGGCTGAAGTGAACAGGGTGCTGAGAGGGGGCAATCCTCATGAAGTGTTAAGTGAAGGTTTTGGTCTCAGCCTTACACGTAAAGACCTGCAAACCCTCAGCAACCTCAACTGGCTCAATGATGAGGTGTGTAAATGTTGTATTCAAATTAAAAGAAAAAAAAAATAGAGATCTTATTGACACAGTCAAGAATCCAGCTGAAGGCGTTAAGAATCACAGCTCCAATGTGGCTACATGGATGAAGAACAATGCAAGTCCTGCTTTGAGAAATATACTGCCTACCTCCCCTGGAGAACTTGAAGAACCTCAGAAGATGTACAAAAAAAGAAAATGTCTGTTTTAAAAAACAAACAAACAAAACAAAACAAACAAAAAATAGTACATGATTAGTTTCATAATCCACAACTAAACAAATGAGTGCACAGTAGTGCATGTCCACTTGATCTAAACTGTCTCTCTTTAATTTCCCAGGTGATCAACTTCTACATGAACCTGCTGGTTGAGCGCAGCAAGGATTCCAACATGCCAACAGTCAATACATTCAACACTTTTTTCTATCCCAAGCTGCGCAGCAGTGGCTATTCTGCTGTCCGCCGCTGGACCAAAAAGATGGATATCTTCTCTAAAGATATCTTGTTGGTTCCTGTCCACTTGGGGGTGCACTGGTGCCTTTCTGTAAGTCCCAATGGCTGTTGTAGAAAGTAATCTAAAAGTTTACGGACGAGCATAAACAGGCCTACTTATGTCAGTGTTACATGGTGATTATAGGCTTCAAGGTACATATTGCAGTTGCACAGGGAACTGTGTTTAAAAATGGCTGTAATTCCTCAGTGGTGTTTTGGCTCTTCTGAATTATCTAAAGCTGAAAGTCTTCACTTTGAGCCGCAATTTTACAAATAAATACATCTTAATTATTGGACCTCACTGTGTAGTAATACACGGTATAAAAATGTACATGGGCTCTTAGTCCCAAATGTGGAAGACACCGTTTCAGAAAAGACATTTGATAGAAGATTTTTGCCTGATTGTTTGAAAGTTGTTCATTGGATGTGATACAACCACCTGTTGTGAGGGGAAAAATCTCTATTCCCTGAGTTGTTGGTGAGTGGATTCTGGAGGTTGCTAGCTTTCACTAGGTGAAATCAGCGGTTGCAAAGGGGGTGCCGCACCAAAAACCTCACTTTCTTGGCACTAGGAGATTGCGGTGGTAGGTTGTAATTTGCATGGAAGACTTGACATCAAACATTCGGTAACTACTGGCTGAGTGATAGTGAAACTTGCAAAAGTTTGATGCAAGCTGACTGGAGAATATTCACCTTTTAAAGTAAAAGCTGAGGCTCAGTGAGCCAATATGTTTCAAAAGGTGCAGCAGTGTCCGTTTGTTTTCACTTTTCAGTTTCACCACCCCTTCAAGAGTAGTTGGTGAGTGTTTACAGGCAAGTCGACATGTTCCATGCAAATTACCATGGCAATCTGCTACTAACAAAAGAAATCGCAAGGAGCTTATCACTTATCAGTCAGGGAAGACACATTTTCCCTTGTAGCCTGTGGTTGCCAGGTGGTCACAGATCAGTCTATGCAACTGGGGCCTTCTTTGGTTGACCTTACATTATCACATGTCCAAAGTAGGATATGAATTAATGCTAAATGGGTAGTGGCCACATGATGGGCAAGCCAACTTTATTTCTAAAACACTTTAAAACAGTAACCACTGACCAAAGTGTTAGATGTAGCACAAAAAAAAAGAACTTAAATAGATAAATATAAAAAATGAATAAAATTAAAATTGCAACAAAAAACAACAGTACAACAGAAGAGGTGGGGTCTTAAGAGTGGATCTACAAATTGGGAAAAGGCCTGTCTAATGTGAAACGGCAACAAATTCCACAATTTGGGAGCCACTACAGCAAAAGCCCTGTCCCGTCTGAGCTGACTTCTATTGAGGCAAATCCCCAATAGAAGTCTAGGGGAGCACAACTCTTGGCCCTGCCCTCAATAAATCAGTTTATGGGCTAAGTCACTCATTCTAGGTCACACTGAATATTTGTGATTGTCAAATTGTTTGCCAGTAACATCCACCCTCACTTATTGCATCCCATTTCTACACTACAATAAGTTCTTCATTCAGTCATTGAATGTAATATTCAGATATTTTTGCATACAATTCCTTTGAAAACCAAAGCCAATAGTACATTTATGTCATCATTAGTCAGTAATTTAAGCACAGCAACATAAATGCCTCTTCTATTAGTGTCTTTAGCGTTTTTGTATAGCGAAATTACAAACGCCTCTCAAATCGCATTTAACTCACACATTGGAAAAAACGTTTTGGAAGCACTCATGGAGACTTCGATTTTGCTTTGAATATTATTTGCATTATTTTACAATAAACCAAATAATGAAACTTCATAATGTTGGACTTAAACTGGAAACGGTAGGATCAGTGTGTTTACAATAACCATTGCATTCTTAATAATACATACGCTTCTGTTGTGTAATAAAATTATTGAATTTATCGTTGTTTTAAGGGTCAGTTCCCCCAATTCAACACAAGAAATACATACGCCTGTTTTATACGTAATTGGTGACTTAAAAATGTTTAATTTAAAAAATCTGTTTTAATTTGTGATCAGTCACAACACCAAATTTTGATGCTGTTTCACAACACTAAGATAATAACATCAAAAGGACTTCACTTACAGTAGGTGACGTTATTGTGGTTATGTCCAGCTTTTATTTAATGTATAACTGATGCTCTACGTACTAGTTTCTTGTGAAAGAGTCCCTTTTTCCCCCTTTTCTGTTTGGATGGATGGATGAATTCCTCACTCTTAATACTAACTTGAGCAAATTTTCCAGTGCTCACATAGTGCTGTCTGTTTGGCCCCAAAAATGCTTTTTCCTCTCAGCATGTCTTTGATTGCAGGTTCCTACCTATATTATGATTAATCCAAGACATAGGGGCGACACATAGTGGACAACTCGTGTACTACTTGCAGTTTAATCTCATAATAACATTTAAAATGTGGATATAAATATTTTGGGATTTATTTAGCATTTTATTGTGTACCTTGTTTTTTCAGGTGGTGGATTTCCGCAAGAAGTCCATCATGTACTTTGATTCTATGGGAGGAAACAACGATGAAGCATGTAAAATATTGTTGTAAGTTTCTGTATCAGATGTGCAGCATTTGTTTAAATGGGGTATGTATTTTGAGAGGTAAATATAACTCACTGATATTGCACTTTAATTTTGTTTCCCAGTGAATACCTGCAACAGGAAAGTAAGGACAAAAAGGGCAAAGAACTGGATACCTCAGGCTGGATTCTGCACAGCAAAACCCGCAATGTAAGTCCTACACACGAGGTTGTTGTGATAAGTGTTCAAATTACATGGTTTCAGGAATTTTAGATGGGGTTTCATTGTCTGCCTCACTTCACAGTATAGTTTTATTTATTTGGCATTTTACTAGCATCTCTTTTCTATCAACCACTATGTTCTCCAGTTGAATCGGATAGCTGTACATCTATAAAGTTTTTTTGTTTTTTTTTCGTAAAGCCCTCACTAGGTTTCTGGTAAAAAAAATAATTTCAAAGTAGTGATAAAAAAATGTTAGTAGTCCAGTCTGAGATTGTAAGTATACAATGTTTTGCTGTTTTTGTAAACCTCAACAAGATACGAAAGCCATGTCACTGGAGCGTGGATGATTTGAAATGTTTAAAGAAGATACATTTCCTTATGTTTGTGACTTTTGCTTTTCTTTGGGTGGATAATAATCAACAAACTGGGAAAGAAGCTTAATTTTCAAATTAGTTTCTCAGCAGCTTTTAGTGTCAAGACATTTTGTGCTGTAAGTTAATCAAGGTTTGATTTGCACATTGAAACTTGTCTTCTTTCTTTCCCTGCTCTTAGGAGATCCCTCAGCAAATGAATGGTAGCGACTGTGGAATGTTCACATGCAAATATGCAGATTACATTACCAAAGACAAACCAATCACTTTCACACAGGTAACTTCAAACGGCATCAACGAGAGTATCTGTTCAGTAAGTAGTCATAATGAAGGCTTAAAAATGTTTAACCTCTTTTCTTTTTGACAGAAACATATGCCATATTTCAGAAAAAGGATGGTTTGGGAGATTGTAAACCACAAGCTGTTGTGATGTGAGGATGACAATTGTGAAGTTGTACAGTTGCCTCACACATCATGATGATGGTTGAGTTTTGCTCCCTCAGAAAAGACTCACTGATGGGAGACTTGAATTCTGGGAACAACTTTCACACCAGCTCATCTGATCAGGAACCAGCTCAGCGATTTCCATCCTTTTTAAGGTCAATAAGTCCTCAGCTAAAACTAGCTGAAAGGATGTTGCTGGAGCAACAACTCACTGCCTCCAACTTCTTCTACAGTTTTTTTTGTGTGTGTGTGTGTGTGTGTGTGTGTGTGTGTGTGTGTGTGTGTGTGTGTGTGTCAGACAGCAGCTCAAATGCTTTGATTTGTATGGCCCAGTCAGAACTGTTTTTGAA
>VVHJ01038566.1:0-15405 GCA_015107715.1 Tylochromis polylepis
TGTAATTAAAGGATGCACCCTTACCTGTGTGTGTGTGTGTGTGTGTGTGTGTGTGTGTGTGTGTGTGTGTGTGTGTGTGTGTGTGTGTGTGTGTGTGTGTGTGTGTCATTTTTGTGTTTCATATGTCTGTGCACATGTTGTTGCATGTGTCTTTGAGTGTGCGTGTGTGTGTGTGTCAATGCAAGGGGACCTTAGTGAGAGATAAATCACCTCTACACACAACTCGCCAGCAAAGTTACACAGGGTGGGGGGTGGAAGAGAGATTGCAGAGGTGTACAAGTGAAAAAAAGCAATGTGATTTAAAAAAAAAATAGAGATACACATAAGAGGACGAAATTTTCATAGTATTAGTAGTTAAATATTACAATTTACAGAAACAAAGATAATTCACAGAAGAGTTTTCAAGTTTGTAAAGCATCACAAGTAACCCTGATTCTCCATATTGTTGAATTTGCCTCCCTGTGATCAAACTAGGTGCTTTACATACTGTAAAACCAGCTCCTACTGCTTTGTTTTGACTGGTTTCCTGCTGTTTTCTCAAAAAACAAAAAAAACAAAAAAACAGCAGTATGAGTCAGACAATGTATGAGCCATGCAGTCATAAACTATATTTACATTGCTATTGCCTCTGTATGTAAAGCCAC
The DNA here is from genome assembly GCA_015107715.1 of Tylochromis polylepis. NCBI lineage: Eukaryota > Metazoa > Chordata > Actinopteri > Cichliformes > Cichlidae > Tylochromis > Tylochromis polylepis. The sequence continues at coordinate 645 of VVHJ01038566.1, forward strand.
AGAAGGAGGTGAGGGAAGAAGAGGTGGGATGACAAATAGTGGGCAGCTGAAGCCATTGGGGTTAAACACAATTGTTGTTGCAGAAAGGGGACATTATTGGAAATGGCTTTGCCACCGTAGGCACCCCTGTTGAATAGCCTTTTCACTTCTCCCTGGCTAGCAATGATTTCCCTCTGCTTTCCTTCTGCACACACATACACACACTTAAGCGTAGAAGAGAAGGATCTGCAGTAACCTCATGGGAATTAAGTGGGTGTCAAAACAGACAGAGCTCAGTGAATCAGGGCGCAGTATAGGTAATGTAGCAAAAGGCTGAGGTGATTTTCACAAAGCTGATGCAGTACAATGAGTATGCATAACTATAATGGCTGATCGTCACAAGGAAGTCTGTTAAAAGACAGCCTAGTAATCTTGCTTCACCATTCCCCTAGCTCATCTTATCAGCACATCCCCAATAACAAGACAGGAAGAGTTATTTGATTCCTGAGTCCATTCTATACCTGGCTCCAGCGACATGCTCCTTTGCTGCTCGTGAATGAGATAGCATTTCACCGGACTGTATAACCTTTATGAGCCTCTCTCCGAAACAACACAATGTGCGCAATCAAATCAGACTCACTCAAATAAAAGACACTTCCCAATTGAAAGAACGGTCTGGTTGTGCAGAACAGTGCAGCCGAGTCTAGACAGAGCGGCCAGATTTCACAAATAAAACAAAATAATTAAGCATTTTGTACGTGTTTGATACCGGCTTTTGTTTGCTTTGATTTTTACGCAACAGACAAAGCTTTTATCAGAGTGCAGGGAGGAGAAAAAAGGCTTTGATTTTGGGAGGGGATGGTTATATTGATTTTCTTGACATTGGGCTCTCCTTGGCATTAGAGGTGCTTTTTCCTCTTGGCTCTGATTACCTAGTTGCAGCACAACCTGGGTTCTTTACTCTTATCTTTAAAGATAAAATAATGGCAAGAAATCATCTGCTCCTATTATAGGAGAGCATCTCTAGCTAGCTATCAAGTTCTTATCAGGGTCTGTAGTGAGTGCTGCAGGTTATATTGGAATGTCAAGCTTCACACTACACAGCCCTTTTCCCTTAAACAAAACAACTGAATCTTGACCTTTTTACTTGTGATATATGTATCCCTTACGTTAATATGAGCATTTAAAAATACTAAGAGAAAGACAAATAACTTATAGTATACCATTACCTGCAGAGTAAAAAGTAAATATGAAGAAATATGGAAATAAAATGTGCATGATTCTGCAGTTACCTGGATTTTTTTTAGGCAGATTCACACATCACATACACACCTTCTGCACTTCAGGTTTTCTGGCCTCATCCATCAGAGCAAACTGCTGTGGTGGTTGCAGCGGTTGCCGCATTCACCATTCACCGCATTCAGTCAGGCAACTACCTCCATCAGGGTGAAGCTATTACTGTGGGCTGCACCCAGGAGAATGAGAATCTCTATACTGTAGAATCATTTGTCAAAGCAGCTGAGGATGTATGGAAGGGCTATTTGTCAAATGCAGAGATGTAGTGCTGTGCAGTTAGTTTGAGGTGTTGCATGTGGGCTTACATGTCTACATGTACTGCATTTTATATAATCAGCTAGATAAAATCAAGCAGCAGCTACTTTCCTCACAGCTCTGCTTCCCCCAGCAGGGTTCCTACCCAGCAGTCTAAATCAAGACAGAGCTGTTGTCAGCCATGTGGAGGGGACAGGGAGCGTGTTAGCTCCACCAGATTGAATTAAGCTGAATTCCCCAAAGATACACATTCAGGCAGGATTCAGGTCAACTTTGAGATGACGAGCAGTGCTGTATTGATTTCTCCCAGTTCCCAATCATATTACTCCTCTTCTGCCAGCTAATTCAATTCCCTTACAGACAGTTCACAATTCAGTTCATAATTACAATGATACCAAATTACAATGTATCTTGCCAAAGAAATTGGATTAGGGGCTTCAAACTGCGCTCTTTGATTACATCAAATACCTATTGTTGGGTGGGTCATGACAAATTCGTGAGAGACTGCTCACAGAGACATAATGTGCTGAACCAACCCAGCTGAAGTGGTAATCTAACTACAACTCTTCTCACAAATTACTGTAGATTATTGCTATGAATAAATTAAATGTGGAGGAATCAGTTTGTGCATTTAAGATTCATGCATAAGTTTACCAAACTTGATGACTTAATGAATAAGACCCACAACAAACTTTCATTTTTTCCCTTTGCATGCTTCTGTTTTTGCTCAAAAGGCAGTTTTTGATGTAGGTCCTTTTCTGGCCTTCACTTGAAAGTCATGGTAAAGGGCAGATAGCTCTGTACTGACAAGGAGCTCAGCCTGCAGCATTGATTTGTTTACTAATAGCTGATGGAAACCCTAGAGTGCCTCTCCTCTTTACCACCAGCCGCCACGAGATGAATAATTAATAGCTTTTTAGCTCTTTTTTTAGTTTCAAAAAGATTACTGGAAGTCCAATCAGTAATGTAATACAAACTCTTAAAAAAGCCTTTTCAAACGGTTAAAGCTTTTATTTACTGGAAACCTGTGAAAAACCTTTAGTTTTGATTATGACAAGACGATGAATGACGGAGCTGTTAATGGTATGTTGGTGTGTTAATCTACGCAATTAATATGGCTGTTTTCCATGTTCACTGAACGATGGGTAAATTCTGCATGAATATTTTTACTACTACAACATGCAGTATGCTTGGTAGAGCAAACGTTAAGGCAGTTTTAAGAAATTTAATGCAAACAAGTAACTCTGAAATTACATCTCTCTGCTTTATTTCCGATTTAATAATAGTACCAGCACTTAATAGAGTCTGCCAAACATCACTTTGCTTGCATACACTAAAAGACAGACAACGGATGCAAGATAATATAATCTTCAAATAAACCCAAAAAGCAGAGACAAAGATCTTTCACAGAAAACAGAACACTTTAATCTTTCTTCCCCCAAGGCTACAGAAGAGAGACAGGGTGATAGAGAGATGGAGAGCCTGCAAACAGACAGACTGATAGAGATGTTGATATAATTGAATGTGACTTATTCCCAGCACCCACCCAACCCTATGTCCATCTGTAGGCAGCTTTGGACCTACCACAAGCACCCACAACATCAGCCAAACTCTCTTTCCTCCTGTCACTTTACACACACACACATACACATACACACAAAGAGAACATCTGGAGTGTGCACCAGTGGACCTAGCCTAGTGCCAACCTGCCTAATAGCCTATGGAGTCAATTATAAGAGGGGAGAAATGTTCTGGCTTAATCGCTAATGGTGCCATCTGGATAATAGCAGATTTCAGAGAGGAACTTTTGCTTCTTCCTCTTACCTGGTCATCTGGGCATGTCTCATTTGATCATTGGCCTGTTTTTGGAGAAATGGAGTAGAACCAAAGAGAACAAAACAGTTTTTTCACATTTTAATGAAGTTTGTTATTATAGAGCGCAAGTAGCTAGCTCCGTTGATGCGACATCTTTTTGTATATATTTAGATACTGTAAGATAATTTTTCTTCGTCTGTCTTGCTCTCCCTGTTGTGCGGGAAACTGCATGACCCCCGCATTCTGTTACTATAACTTTTCAACAAGAGAGCAATTGCAGCCTTTGAAAAACACATTTGATAGAAAGACCTACTGAGATGTTTTTCTTTTTTTGCTGAAATTCTGAACTTTCTTACATCTGTCTGTGTTGTGGCATTTTAACTCAACACAACACTCTATCGCCTTGAGCACATTGCAGCAGTATCAATTTCCCCTCTACAGCAGGTGATATTTTAACAAATGTGCTCCTGCAAAAGCCAGTAGAGCTGAGGGCCAGAGAGGTGCAGGGTTATTTATTGAGACCTGCGAGGAGTGATGGCAGGGGCAATGGGCAGCTAGGTAGGAAGGCACGAAGGCAAGCAAAAGATGCGACAACGTGGAGATTGCCCTAAAAACACAGGGGACTGGAGGGAGTCCAGAGACAGAGGGAAAAGGACAAGAGAGGGGTGGTTGGAGAGCTGATAGATTGAAAAACACATTTACTTAGCAACTGGCATAGCACTGCTCACAAATCCAGCTTGGCATGAAGGACAATTTGGAAGAAAAACAGGACATCCAAGGGAGTGAAACAGAGAAAGAATTACCCAGCTGTTAGGGTGTAAGGTGAAAGAGTATTTACATAAGACTTGGAATATAGCATGCTGTACATTTACCAAATTACATGTGATTTTACATCCTGATGAAACAGTCCTATTAAAAATCGTCTGAGTCCATCTGATCGACAGACAGAAGGTGTTTCTGATTGTCTGCTCCTTCGCTTATACATTTAAATATCGGTGAAAAACACATCTTCATTAAAAATGTAAATTTCTAATCATGTATCTGTATGGACTGCTACTTGAACAACCAGTGAAATGCACATGAAAAGCTCATATTGGCAGGTCTCTTGCTACCACAGGATGCATGCTATCGCTTACATTTAAAGGGACCCGGGACCATGAAGCAGGACATGAAATGCTTAATGACATACAGTCAAGACTCCTTAACATCAGTGTTGTATGCGAGTGTGTGCATGTGTGTATTTCTTGGCTATGTAGAGAAGGTTCCCACTAAAACTGAAAACCTAGCGTGGCCACATGGAGGCAGCACACAGGCTTGCACAAGTCGTGATGACTGTTGTGATTCAGAATGGAAAATGACTGAACAAGCCTACTCACAAGAAGGAGGACTTAAATACGCACTGCCTTGTATTGTCTGCCTTTTTTAATTACTCACAAACCGCAAACAAGCGGGCACTGAGTTCAACATAATTAGGCCTCTGAAATCAACACAGCAGCACAGAATGAGAGAGCAGAAACTCACACACGAAGACTCCGAGCTAAATGTTCTGCACCCAACTCAAATAACGCCTGACACATGCCACGCCTTAATTGAAAGCCCAACAGCAGCAGGAGAGCTGTTACTGTGAGGTAAAACAAATGTGCCTTTGATTTGTTATTATTTGTATGGGAAGGGGTTAAAGAAATAAGTGTGGGGGCTAATGGCACTCTGACAAATGGAGAACGGAGTATATGAACCATGAAATGAACACTCTGACAATTGGAAGGCAGGAGGCTTTCAGCACCATGGTCAGCAACAAAGTGCCTGCAACATCTCACTGCTTGAGTGATGGTATTCACAAAGCTAAGGAGAACAACAGAGGACAACATAAAAGACAGAAGACTGACGGAAAGAAGGGGAGATGCATAAAAATCAAACCAGGAAAAAAACCCACATGGGCATACGATTGTGTTTTGGAGAATAAAAAGAGGAGGCATATTTAAAAGAGTCAAAAAAGTCAGGGAAAACAAAGTGGTATACACCCTCAGAGTAGTTAGTAGTAGTAGTAATAGTAGTAGTTAGTAGTTCAAATCAGAATAGAATCAAATAGAATTTTAGTTGAAAGTAAGGTCAAGATAAGATGTGTATTTTTTTGCCAGAGTCTGTAAAAGTAGCTGTCAGTCTGTCTGTCTCCAGGTAAGGCTTGAGGGAGTTTATCAGGGTAGAGCAGAAGGCAGAGCTCAGATAAAGCTAGAAGGAGAAAATAACCTCCACCACCTGGTGGTGTGGCTTTTTCACATTAATTGTTGTTGTGGTGCAGTATACAGCCATTAAACAGTAAATAAGTCATTAACTATGCTGGCTGCCAGGGTGCCCTGTGCCAGGACCTGTATTTGTTGCAGAGGAATAGAAGTGGTGGGCCCTGCAGGCAGAGAGGCCGAGGTTAATGCAGCTGGGTTGAGGACCGGCAGCCGAGGTTCCTCTGTGCAGTCAACTAACCCACAAGCACTTGCACACGCACGCCTATGTACATACAGTATCACTATTTGTCTGTATCATTTAGGAAAAATAGGACATAAGTGACTATATAATTAAATACTGGTAATCTAAATTCGAAGGTCATCCTCAATGATTAATAATTAACAGTGACCTATGAATCATTCAAGGATAAAAACTGGCATCTAACTCAAGGGACAAACCAGCGTTGTGTCTACACATAACAGAGAGTTTAGCAAAGAACCAGTTTTAAACAGAATCTTTAGGTACTTTGTTACAAGCAGCCTGTTGCAAAAACAAATAATTTGTTCGCATTTTTTCAACTAAATTTATTAAAGATAACACAGTTTGACAGGCAACAGTATTCTTGCACCATCAAAGTGATTCCCAAAGAGCTATTAGACAAAAATTTGGCATATCTCAGCATAGTGTGCAATGTGTCCTTAAAAAATTGGAAAATGGAGGACAGAGGAGCAAGTGGCAGGCCTAAAACACTATCTAAAGATGTCCTTAAGTAGTAGGAAAAAATCCAGCAGATACCTGACACAGGACCTGTGAGATGCAGCTGACCCTTCCAGTCATCTACTGTTCACTGAAGCCTCATCAGAAATGATATTAATGGAAGGGTGACTGTCAAGAAGCTATTCGTCTGGAAGGGAAGCACGAAGAAAAGGCTGTACCGAAAATCAGTAGCAGCAGGTCTTATGGAGTGATGGATACAAATTTGAAATTTTTGGTTCAAATTGTCAACCTGTATGGAGGACATCAGGAGAGAGGTACAACCGTGAATGTCTACACACATGGTGGAGGCTCTGTCATGGTTTGGGGCTGAATTTCAGCCAGCGGTTGCAACAACTTCATTTTTCAATATGACAGTGATCCCAAACACACCGCCAATGCAGTAAAAGCAAACCTGGATAGAAAAACACACAGTGGAACACCATCACTCATGGATTGGCCCCCCAGAGCTCAGACCTCAACATTCCTGACAGAGAACAAAACAAAGGAAAGACAAGCTCTGAATGCCCTTCAAGCTTGTTGAATTGTACAAGCGCTGTTTTTGCCTTATGTACTGTATTCCCATCTATGTTTGCATGTTTCAATAAACTGCTGCATCTATGGATTTCCCACTTTTCTAGAAAAATATAAATAAACAAGAAGCACTACAAGAGTGCAAACACCAAGACAGCTCACTCTCTGGACAGCATTTACTTTAGACAGAATACTACTATTTTCTTTGTATTCATTTTGTTTTCTTTGTTCTTTTTAAATGTACTTTAAAAAGTTTGAAGTGCAGTAAAAATCAGATAAGGGTAGCATGAAAGATGCTTATGTAAGAGTAAGTAATGGATAGAAGGTATTGATTTGTGAATAACTGGGAATTAATGACTTATTAGATTATTATATAATATTATATTACAGTACATTTCAAAGTAACTAAGTGAATCATTCTCTTTCTCGATAGTTTATTTGAAAATATAATACTTTATCAAGTCAACTTCAAAGAAATGTAGATGTGAAATGTAAAAGTGAGATCAGAGGTTAAATGTGACACGATATTTAGACTCCCCCTATATACCAGTATCATTTCCTAAAAGTTGCCAATACAAACAAAGGTAGCAGAATTTTAATTAAGTTTTAAGGATAAAAGACATTTTATGATAGTTTGACTGTATCTGACAGCATTATCATCACTTTGATCTTCAGATCAATCTATTGATCTTGAAGGGGAGGTCAGAGGTCAAATGTGACATGATATGTGACCATTCCTTAAATGGTATGTTAATGATACACATCATATGTTGATGATGATATGTTGATGATGCACCCCACACTTGTAAGAATCATAGTTTCTAACTTCCAAGGCTTTTTATCAATCTTTGACCAATGAATCATTAAGTTGACCTTGAAGACCTTGGTGGAAGTAGGTCAAATTTTGTTAACATGAACCAACTCTACATTTCTGCAAAGTTTAATCACAATTTATTCAAACTTTATTCAAAGTTTTCAAGCAGTTTACAAACAGAATGATGATACGCTACCAAAAACATAACCTTCTTGGTGGAGGTAATGAGGGGTGGCTTGAGACTTTTGCACAGTACTGTATGTCAAAAATATGTCATCAGATATGCAGTCAGAGACTCGATACTCAGATTTTTTTTTTAAATGGTTTTCTTCACCTCCTCCATTGTGGTATAGAGTGTTCACTGTTTTTCATCATCCTGAACAAGGAATAAAACTGTAAAATATTTACTGCTATTCATAACAATGAAGATGAAGCCGATCCCACAAGTTTATGATGGATTATAATTACATTAATTTTTAATCCCACAGCGATCTTCCAGTTTAGTCACAGGAAATCAGATTCAAGAGAATATAAATGAGTTTTAATATTGGCAAACGTCAACCTAAATGAAATGGTGATGCAATGAATTGTAAGTTCTGCATGAATTTCATGTACAAAATGGCCAAATAGATTCAGAAAATAACAAGTAACTATGTTGCAGTATGAACACAACAGATATCAGCAGCTGAACACACCCATTTCCAATCTAATGCCAGACCAATCAAGTGTGCGGGAGTTATTTGATTTGAGAACCATTCTTGGTTTGCAGCTCCAAGTGAATAAATGAGGATTAAGCCTAATTCTTTCTAAAAGATTATGAAACTGAGTTTTTCACAAAGATTTTCCCTGGGCATTTTTATATTTATATACTAAAGATTCTAAAACTCTTTAAGACATCTTTATCATTTTATTTATGGAAATTCAGCTTAAAACCTTGAAAAAAAAACCTTCATTACTGGATAACATTACAGGGCTTTAGCACTTTTCTTGAGGAAAAACTGAGTTGGTAAAATGGCTATATACTACAAACTAAGAAAACAGCTTAAAGGGGACCAATCATACTCATTTCCATCTCCAAATTTTTATTCTTTGACAATACAGACTAGTTATATTTGAATCACATTTCAAAATAATGGCTTTTGCCAACACCTTGGTCCACCGAAAGGCTTTCTGAATGGCTTCCACTTCACTTGAGGATACGTAAATGTGGCATGCAGACACGGACTGCTAGCTAAAACTAAAACCATACACAAACAGCAGAACGAGTGGAGCTGATGTTATCACTAATACTCAGATTCCTCAGGTAATGCTAACATTATTAAGGGTGAAGCAACAGTTCAAAGAAGTGAAACCCTGTTTTAGAGCATGCCAAGTTGTTGAACTCCAAACTCAAGGCAAGGCAACAAGTAAAGCACATGGACATGGTTCATTCACACAAACACATTATGTTATGTTAAAAAAAAATACAGCCTACTCTATCTCATGTAGATGAGTGCACATGCTTTTTATGTTACTTGTATTCTCTGCCATAAGGTCTAAATTTGTGGCACACTATGCAAAAAAAAAAGCCTGAGAAACACAGGATACAGATGGTAAAGTCCCCAGCAAAAGCAAAAGCCGGGGTTTTCCGCTCAAAGACGAGAGCCTTGCCAGATAAGGATGTGCTGTTTGTTTGCAGGTTATGCATCAGTTCAATAAATGACATTTTCACATATAGTTCTGAGAGATTCATTGTAGACAGTTAAGACAACAAACACTAGAAATATCGGAAAGTCTGGTCGTTGGCTGTTTGTGTGCCCAGCTGGAACTCTCAGTCTACGGCTTTTAACGTGCTGTGTCACATTTCTGTCTAGTAGCTTTTGTGTTGGTAAGCTGTGTTGTGATGTTCTCTCTACAGTGGTTACACAATAAAACATATCAATATATGTTTTGCCAGGGGGTTGAAAACTATCTTTGTTCTGTTAAATCCATCACCAATTTGCCCTCTTTTAAAAATGTTCTGACTACATGTATCAATTAGTTTGAGTAAAAAGGCAACTTAAATATATAAAATCAAAGGTTTATGCTTGGTATAAAATGAAAACATACCAATCAAGTACATTTCATTCAGTCAGATTCCATTAAATTTAACACGGTTTATGTTGTACTTATATAACAAAATTACATGGAAAATTTACATGTAATCAAATTACTTAAAGTCAGCATATTGGGCATAAATATTTTTTTGAGTGTAGCTGCAGGGCATGTCAGAGTCTCATTCATTACTGAAATTAACCTTAAAAAAATAATCACACCACCAACTAAGAACAGCCACGTAGGAAAATCCACAGAATCAAGACTGTACAATCCTTTCCGCGTGTAAGTTAGGGGAGGTTTCCCGTGTTCAGTCAAAATAAGTGGCACAGTGGTGCAGTGATTAGCACTGTTTCCTCAGAGCAAGAATGTGCTAGGCTCTAATCCATTGCCCAACTGGGGCCTTTCTGTGTGGATTCTGCACACATGGAGTCTGGGTTCTGTCTGGGAACTCTGGACGGCTAGCTGCAGGGTACTGAGAGCAAGCATGTCACCTTATATGTATTACCTGTTCCCTTGGATATGATATCATGTTGTGTACTTCATTAATTGAATGAGCAGCCTAACATGTTAAAAATTTCCATATCTAAAGAGCACTTATAGAAGATATGCTTATATTTACATTATATTGCCAAATGTATTTACTCACCCATCCAAATTAATGGAGGTGTTCCAATCACTAAAACCAAGCAGCTAGTCATGCAGACTGCTTCTACAAACATTTATGAAAGAATGGGTCGCTCTCAGGAGCTCAGTGAATTTCTGCATGGTACCATGATAGGATGCTACCTGTGCAACAAGTCCACTCGTGAAATTTTCTTGCTACTAAATATTCCACAGTCAGCTGTTAGTGGTATTACTGTATAACAAAGTGGAAGTGATGTCAAGTGGTAGGCCACCTAAAATCACAGAGTGAGGTCAGCGCATGCTGAGACACATAGTGCGGAGAGGTCGCCAACTTTCTGAAGAGTCAATCGCTACAGACCTCCAAACTTCATGTGGCCTTCAGATTAGCTTCATGGAATGGATTTCCATGGCTGAGCAGCCGTATCCAAGCCTTGAATCACCAAGTGAAATGCGAAGCATTGGATGCAGTGGTGTAAAGTAGGGTTGGGTATCGATTTCTATTTCTATAATTGATTCAATTCATTTCGATTTTGACTCAGACAGTCAGAAATATTATAATTCTGATCATTTATCAGTACATATCCATATTTTATATCTATGTATAAAAACAAAGCTGACACTTGTGAGACTTCATCAGAGGTGTAAGCATCACAGCAGATGGCTTTGTGTCAAAGTAACTGAGGATAAAACACAGAAAACATGAAGGAGATTTTCCTGGCCTGGCTTTTTACAACAGATAACCCCTTTAAAAATATTCTGCAGTAGATCAAAAACTGAAGAAAACCACGAATCAACATAAGAACATTACCTGATGCTGCTGAAGTGAAGCAGAGGTTACAGAGGTTTATTAGAAACATAGCCAAGCATTTTGCAATTTGGCATAATTTGAAGAAGTTTAAATTTCTTCAGTATTGAACAGCAGAAAATGAGGCTTTCTTGTCAGAGGTCATTTTTGAAAGAAAAAAAAAAAACAGCAGCCGACAGCACTGAACACATGAGTAGACTGGTGCGTAATAAGCAAGCGAATAATGCAGAAAACCAAGATTTGAGATGGGAAACTATTCTTGAAGTACACTGAGAGAGAGAGCTGTGCGGGGAAGTGTGATTTTATCATGGTGGAAGCAAAACAGCCAAAGTAAGAGGGAATTCATGACGATGTTTTTCAAACGTGAAGCGTAGTTTTGATTTTCTTTTGCTGCTGGTTCAGTGAATTTTGGTCAGAGAGTAATGAAACCTGCAGCTTCAGAATCTGTGAGATGTCTGCTTTGTGTTCAGATCTTTTTTGCAGAATCTATTTACCTGCTTTCATTTGCTGTTTTAGCTGTTTGGCAGTTGTTGAAATAGTTTTGTGAGCTTTAACCTGAGATTCTGGCATTTCTGAAAAAATACATTTATATTTAAAAATCAATTCAGGATTTAATGAACCAAAATCACATTATTCAAGCTAAAATCGATTTGAATCGGGAAATGGATTTTTTAAACCCAACCCTAGTGTAAAGCACCCCGCCACTGGACTCTAGAGCAGTGGACCCATGATCTTTGGAGTGAAAAATCCCACTTCTTCGTCTGGCAATCCAATGGACAAGTCTGGGGTTGGCAGTTGCCAGGAGAACGGTACTTGTCTGACTGCACTGTGCCAAGAGTAAAGTTTGGGGGATTATGGCACAGAGGTTGTTTTTCAGGAGTTGGGCTCAGCCCCTTAGTTCCAGTGAAAGGAACTCATAATGCTTCAGCTTACCAAGACATTTTGGGCAATTTGTTGCTCCCAACTTTGTGGGAAAAATTTGGGAATGTCTATTCCTGTTCCAAAATGGCTGTGCACCAGTGCACAAAGCAAGGTCCATAAAGACACGGATAAGCGAGTTTGGTGTTGAAGTCCTGACCTCAACCCAACAGAACACCTTTGGGATGAATTAAAGCCAGGCCTGACAATGTCAGTGTTTGACCTTACAAATGCACTTCTGAAAGAATGGTCAAAAATTCCCATAAACACAATCCTAAACATTGTGGAAAGCCTTCCCAGAAGAATTTAAGCTGTTATAGCTACAAAGGGTAAACAGACATCAATTTTAAACTGCAAGGTGAAACATTTAGTGAATACATATTAACATTAATGTCACCAATTCTTGATTCAACTGCAGCTATTGTAAGGCCACTGATTATAGTAATATTGTACTTAGTAAACACAAATATATGAATATATTTGTTTTTTATACTGTTTTCCATTTACTGATAAAAACCAACATATATCTTAACTTCTATATCAACTTCAGGGCTTCTTATTTTCAACCTAAAAATTTTAAACATATGGTGTTCTTAACAGGACAGTCCTAATGATCCAAACATCCCCTGAGTTAATTTGGTCCACACCCTGTTACAGTAGGTGAAAACTAAATACATGCCAGCTAACCGTGCCAGAACACAGTGGATAACACCAAATTTGTAGACAGGCTTTCCAAATCCAGCGATCAAACAGCTCTGCTGTCACTGACAAAATGAGAAGTCAAAATAAATATCTTGTGTGTGGGCTGAGAAAAAAATTCTTTAAAATCCACATGTTCTGGCTGACAAAATATGGTGTCAAATCTAAAAGACAAAAAAAGGCTAGGCGCCAAAATGAAAACATCCCATCCTATCACTCACTATCAATGAGCAATGGGGGCTGGTGTTATTCTAATAGGACTGTAATTAAAGCTTCCATCTCATCTCACATGTGTGCATTCTGTCTGAAAACACATACACACATGCGCACACTCACGCACACATGCAGGGATTCACAAAAATGCTTTGTTCCTCCCGCCCACCTCAAGTCCATCAAGGGGTGTTCATGTGTGTGTGTGTGTGTGCGTGCGTGCGTGTGTGTGCGTGTGTGTGTGTGTGTGTGTGTGTGGGGGGGGTTTAAAATCATTCTTAATTACACATTTGTCACATGAAAAGCATTCTGCCTACTTTGTATGAGCTCTAGCAGTCTGATTAATTCAGCAATCCTCACATTCCAACTGCTCATTATACACCAAACTTCCACTCTTCACTGTCTTTTTTTATCTATGTCTTCCCCCATTTCATTTTCTTCCTTCATTCCTTTGGTTCTTGACATTTTTCAGGCTTTTCATTTTAGTGTACTGATGTATGCTTGCCAGATCCAGTAGCCACAGAGGCAAGCTTCTCCTTGGGGACTCAGGGTTTGACAGCACACATAGGCTGTCAGTGTTCACTGCTGGCTAATGATGATAGGACAATTAGAGTGGAGAGGAACAATCGGTTTCTTGCCATTTATGTAGCTCTCCAGCTATCATCTTCTATACAAACGTCCCTGATGTATCAGAAAGAATCAAATTCCTCATATAAAATCTTTACATACTGAATTTTGGCTGGATCTACCCTGAAGGAACACACTTGCTGGCCACTTTTTTAGGTTCAGCTTTCAGGTACTTCTTTTGCCTTAATTCTTTGTGGCACAGATCTAAGAAGGAACTGGAAATGTTCCTCAGAGATTTTGGATCATACTGGCATGACAATATCATGCAATTGCTGCAGATTTGTCAGCTGCACATCCAATCTACCGTTACACCACATACCAAAGGTGCTCTGCTGGATTGAAATCTGGTGACCTTTGAGAATACTTGAGGACAGTGAACTCATTGTCATGTTCAAGATACCAAACTGAGGTGAGCTGAGCTTTGTGACATGGAGTGTTATCCTGCTGGAAGCAGCAATAAGAAGATGGGTACACTGTAAGCTGTGGCATTTAAAAATGATGCTCATTTGGTACTAAAAAAAAATCCCACACACCACTATACTACCACGGATGGATCCATGCTTCTGTGTTGTTTACACCAATTCTGACCCTACTATCTGAATGTCCCAGGAGAAATCAAGACTCATCAGACTAGGCAATGTTTTTTCCAGTCTTGTTTACTGATTTTCATGAGCTTGTGCAAATGGTAACATCAGTTTCATGTTCTTACCTGACAGTAGAGGAATCTGTTGTGGTAGTCCAGCAGCTTCAAGGTTCGACATTGTTGTGAAATGTTCGTCTGCATAACTGGCTTGTAATGAGTGGTTAAAGTAAAGTCAAATTTTATTTAGAAACAGTAAATGGATTGGATTTATACTCAACAAAAATATAAACGCAACACCTTTGTTTCTGCTCCCATTTTCCATGAGATGGACTTAAAGATCTAAAATTCATTCCAGATACACAATATTACCATTTCTCTCAAACATTGTTCACAAATCAGTCTAAATGTGTGATAGTGAGCACTTCTGCTTTGCTAAGATAATCCATCCCACCTCACAGGTGTGCCACATCAAGATGCTGATCTGACATCATGAGTAATGCACAGGTGTACCTTATACTGCCCACAATAAAAGGCCACCCTGGAATGTGCAGTT
>VVHJ01038567.1:0-11500 GCA_015107715.1 Tylochromis polylepis
AAGCTGGTAGAGACATACCCTAAAAGACTGGCAGCTGTAATTGCAGCAAAAGGTGGTTCTACAAAGTATTGACTCAGGGGGCTGAATAATTATGCACACCCCACTTTGCAGTTATTTATTTGTAAAAAATGTTTGGAATCATGTATGATTTTCGTTCCACTTCTCACGTGTACACCACTTTGTATTGGTCTTTCACGTGGAATTCCAATAAAATTGATTCATGTTTGTGGCTGTAATGTGACAAAATGTGGAAAAGTTCAAGGGGGCCGAATACTTTTGCAAGCCACTGTATCACTATACAGTTTTTAAGAGTATTATCAATCTAACTCAATAATAAAACAAAAAAAAAGCTAACAAGTTAATCTAAGCCTATTGCCAAAGTCATTCTGAAAGCACTTTTCAGCATGTTGGAGCCATGTTGTTAATACTTTCCCTACAGTTAGTCAGACAATAATTTTCAAGTACTGTGCAGAGAATCATAACTTTGATTATTTCAGTGGTCAACAGGACATAAAAACTGCATATACTCACCAGCTGACTGATTTTAGCAGTTCCCTTACAAATGCCCAGAGTTTTAAGACCTTACAGTTTGCTAACACGATGAACATCTCTGGTTCATTCTATTAGAGCACCGAATCTCATGCTTATTTACATTACAAATACACAAAGCTTAAATCTTTATCACTATAAACAGAAGATATGCTTCCTAGCACACATTTGAACGCATGAATACTGGTTATTGCAATAACACAACTGACTTACATACTCACCATACCATTGATCAGGTAGGCTAGTAATATTAGCTGTACTGTACTGGACCCCCTTTGCCGTCTTTTCAACAAATTGCTGGAAACTGTCTTAAGAGATTTTCACCTATATCAACAGGACAGTATCAAATACATATCAAGCCGTATTAGACCAGGCAACATTTTTCCAATGTGGTCTTCTGCTGCCCATCTGCTTCAAGGTTGAATGTTGTGCATTCAGAGACGCTCTTCTGAAAATCGATGTCGTAACAAATAGTTCTTTGAGTTCTTTGGCTTCTTGTAGCTTGTTAGAGTCAGGCATTAAACATTTTTATAGTTTTCAAGTTTTTGAGACATGATTAATTTTCTTCATTCCAAGAAAAAAACAGTTCATTTCTTATATAAACATTTTCACACTATAAAAAATGTTTCACCGCTGCAACAAATATTATAAAATGTACTTTAATTGTCTCTTCTATACGTTAAATAACTATTATTCAACTGATGCATGAACAGATAACGTTTTACTGTTAGGCCTAGAGTCAGACCTACTTACAGTTAATACTTACAAAAGCATAAGTTAACCATAATATTAACTATTGTTTTCTTTTGCAGGGGTGTCCTCTTACCAGCTCCTCAACTACGAAGATAAATCTGATGTAGCTCTCAATGGTCGGTTAGGGAACCACATCATCAATGACGTGGGGTTCAACATCAGCGGGTCAGACTCAGTGGCCGTCAAAGCCTCCTTTGGCATTGTGACCAAACACGAGCTGGAGGTGCCGACGTTATTGCGTGAACTCAACTCCAGGTATCTGAACAGACTGACAGGGCGTAACAGCTGCTCAGCAGGGGCTCTTATCTCCATGTGCTGGGTGTTAAAGCATCAATATCATCATAGGTTCTCAATACTGATTAGATGAAGTCCCTTTGAGGTAGTGCTTTATTAATAATCAAGTAGGAGGATATATTTCTTTAATCAATTATTTATCAATTTGAAAAGTACTCATAAAATACCCTTGGAGGACTTATTTAATTATGGCACTTTGTAAATGGGATATTTCCGATATCTGCATTGAAGTATTCTCCTTATGTCCACGATAAGTTGTCTGACCTTCAACCTCTTTGTTACACGGAGAATGTGAGAAAAGGGTTTCCCTGTAAGGATGAATAAACAGTCATGTTATTCTACACACATACATACACATACATACATACAGGGGCTACATGCAATTGAACAATGCAAGGCAGGGAACAAGCCATAGATGTTGCCTTGCTTGACTTTAACAGGTACTAATGAGTTCATGTTTAATTCAAGCTCTCATTTTTTGATCTTCCAGGAAAGTGGACCTGGATCACTGCCTGGTTCGTCAGTCGAAGGACAGCGGACGCAGTGTCCTCTGTGTTGTCGTGGAGAGCATTCGCACCACCCGTCAGTGCTCTCTGACCGTGCATGCTGGCATGAGAGGGACCACCATGAGGGTAAACATACCTGTAGTTTTATAATCTTAACACCCTCCAGGACCAAGACCCATCCAGGGTTAGAATTAGATTAATGTTTACTGCCTTTTCATAGGGGTTTTTTTTTTTTTTTACCTGTTTGATGAGTTTTTAAAATTAAGGCTCCTTAGTAAGATGAAGACTTTGAGAGAGTAGTTCATGCTTTTACACCTGTACTGGGATGCCTAAACTGACTTCGAGTTTGTTTTAGGGCCCAGTTTTAAAATTTTAGTGCTTGTCTTTAAGAGTCTCAGTGATTTGGTGCCACCCTACTTGACTTAGCCTTTAAAGCCCTACACCCTTGATGTTTGGAAACCAAATGCTCTTGGAGGCTCCTAGATCCAGTCTCAAGAAATAGCCTTTTCAGTGGCTGTCTCCAATCTTTGAAACAATTTACCCTTTCACACAAGAGCTGCCCAATCACTCAACCATTTTTAAACGTTTTAAAAAAAACCCTCCTTACTTTCACTCGCAGTCAGTTCTAGCTGAGCTCTGTATCCTGGCTTTTACCGCGCAAACAGTCTTGTTTACTTGAATTATTGTTTATTTTAAGAAGTTTTATTGACTTTTATTGTTTATGTATGTGTATTTATGGTTTATTTAGTGATTGTTAATCATTAATGTGTATTTGACATAACGTGTACAGCACTTTGGTCAGCTGGAGTTGTTCTGAAAATCTGCCGTAGAAATAAACTTAATGTCTTCATGTATGTAATGTGGCTTAAATTCCTAACACTTTATATTTAAAACAAATGCTTCAAGGGCAGCGAACAATCCATCTGCCAATCATTTACTCAAAATAACGAGTCCTAACTCAAACATTTTTCCTTCACCGAATCCAGAATTCTCCATTTAGCCACCTTTTCCATCTGTAACTATCAGCTTCCTGCTCTGCTCCAGTTTCAGATTGACGACGGCAGAAACCCCAAAGGTCGAGACAAGGCCATTGTCATCCCAGCTCACACCACCATCGCCTTCAGCATCTGTGAGCTGTTTGTTCGATTGGATGGACGGCTTGGTAGGAGGGCAAACCATGCCAATCTTTAATTAACCAATTAATTCATGTTTGTGAGATGAAGCACTTCAAATGGCTTTAAAGTGTCTGACACTTTTGAAGTTTTAGCTGTGGTCTTTAAAGCCCTGTAGGCTAGCTGTCACTATGAAAGCAGGTGAACTTATAGTTGATAGGTAAGCTGACAAAATCTGTATGAAGAACTATGTGAAGTGTAAATGATGAAATAAGTCAAAACGGTCAGAAATGAAACAGCCAAAATGATTTGAAACCATAATCGTGAGCTTGTGTGATATTTATTTGAGTGTTTGAAGCCTGTCATCAGCTTGGGTCGATGGTGGTTGTAAAAGTGGTCTACCAACAGTTAATTGCTGAATTGCGTTGATAACATTTTTGCTGAAATCATCTGGAAACAAATGATTCTGAATTTCAGCTGGGCAACACCTGCAATCTCATCTGGATTTCTGGGACTTGAATGCAGTCTAATGGATAAAGTGTCAGATGTCAGATACTTCACCTGTTAGGCCACGTGACTCCTTGTGTTCCTCTAGTCAAAACCTCAAAGGGACTCAAACTCTCAATCCTCACCCACAGTTATGTTTCAGTACCAGCTACTGAACACACATTTGAAGTCATAAAGTGTTTTAAACAAGAATTTAATGTTTTTGAGTGATTGAACGCAACATCTGAGCTAATGTCCGGGCCTTGAAGGAACTTTTAGACCAAATTTAGTGCAAGATTAAGACTGGAGCAGGAAGTGAGCACACTGGGGAACAGCTAGCTACCGTTACCTCAAAGTTTATGCACTTGAAGTTAGAACAAATTCAGCCTGCAGTTCACAAAAGGACTTGAACCCTCTAGCTTCTGATCTGCCTTCCGATTAGAAGAATGGTGGTTCAAGTGTCTTTTGTGGTTGACTGTTTATACAACAAAATGGTGACAGTCATGCCACGGATAACTGTCCTTGCTTTCAGCAGAAGACTGCCATGATACCAACACTGTGCAGAAGTTCAAAAGGTTTCTCCCTTTTTCAATATGGGAATTTATGTCCTGAATGCTTGGCTAATTCAGGTGGAAAATTCATGTACTGCTACAGTGGAGTAACAACTTTTTTTTTAAAAAATTTTTATTTTTATAAATGTTTATGAAATGCAGTCCAAATTGGAAGTGTAGAAATTTAGTGTAAAAGATAACAACAAACATTTGTATCCCTTCATGATTCTGGCTTCGCTCGCCTGAACCATGTGGCCTAATGGGTGCGTTGCCTGACTTAGGATCTCAAGCTCTTTGTGCTTGGCAGCTGTTTCTTAGCAGTCACTGAAGGTTGTTTAATAGTGATATAGAAATCACAGATGCCTAACAACACAGTGGAAGACTTTAATTTTTTAGTGCTCACCTTAATCAGTCGGAAAATCTGCATACAGCTGCAGTGAAAAATCTTAAAGCAAATGCAGTTTAAGTTTGGAAGTTTAGTATAAAAAATCTTCAAAAAGACTTTGTTATTAACGTCGAGGTCATGTGCAGCATGACTGGCTGTCATGTGGACCCCCTGTCTGTATGGATGGGTTGGAGGGTTTGAATCTCTCAGTCGTTCGTGTTTGACAAAGAAGTTGCAGAGCAGCAAATTTCCACCATGAAAGAGTGGATGTTTTTTAAATGGTGATAGCAAAGTCACAGATGACTGCCCTCGCTTTTAGCAAAAAACTGACTTCATCAGTGTTGTGGAAAAGGTTAAGAGGATCCAGTCAACTTATGTGAGTGCCCAGCTAAATCAGGAACTAAATCAGGTCTTTCTGTGGCTCAGAAGATTGAGAGCTTTTGACAAAATGAGGTTAGCTATATTTTTTTTTCAGGTTCTGTGTGTCTGACTTTGTCAGAAAATCAAATTTCTCAGTCGTTTAGAGTGGTTTTAGGAGCACTTGTTGTAGGCCAGTTAGCTCAGGTGGTTAGCGCATGGTGTTAATAAGGTTGAGGGTTCAGTCCCCATACTGGCCAACTCCAACTACTTAAGTTCTTGAAGTGTTTGATACTGCAACATGAGTAAACTTTCAACATGGCAAAACTATAACAAATCTTCCTCCAGTATTTCATAGACTAAGTTGTTATTAGAGATATACAAAGTCAATAATGAACTAATAAACAGCGCACATCATCTGGTTTTCCTCTTCCTGTGTGTCAGATATTTGTGTGGCTCCAGAATCACAGGGAGGCTTTGAGCGCGAGCAGATCAGGGAGCAGCTCGGTGGTTTCATCGGTCGCTTCTCCATGGGGCGACTACGCCGCTTCCTCTCTGGGATCATCTACGGAAACCCCTTTAGAGCAGGTATGATCACAATATTTTACATTAAATAAACTGAGCCATACTTCTGCCACACCGAGTCCACTTTCATCCAACCCCTGTGTAGATGACCGAACATTCGAAGAGCTCACCCACTCTGACACCTACATGGATGACATGGTGACCGACTACTACGAGAAGGCCGCCAGCATGACGGACATCTCCACCGCTTACTTGAGGGAAAGTTCACATACACGGGTCAACCTCCTCAAACACAACATCCCCAAGGGCCCCTGCGCACTCTGCGGGATGGGCAACCAGCGGCGGGAAACTGTGTACGGATGCCTGGAGTGCTCGGCCGGGGGCCAGAAATACGTCCGGCTGCATGTGGTACCCTGTTTTGATCTCTGGCACAAAACCCTGAGATGAAAAAGGCTTTTTTTCCCCTTACAAGTGATACTGCGACTGTTTATCACGCTGTCCTGAAAACTGGACCGACAGCCTCAATGCGCCATTACTTCAGCCGCAGCCAAGTGATCCAGTAAAAGATGTAAACATAAACCTGGTGCTATCCGTACCTTTGTGGTGTATCGTTTTCAGTTTCCCATTGGCACCGGCGCATTTCTACACGTGTGCTGTGTGTGTACTGTAGCTGCCAGCTGATTTATTATTAACTGAAGGTATTAAAAATAGATAGGAGGAGGAATCGTGTGAAGGCCAGCGAGGAACAAGTTCCAAGTGTGTCACTGATGTTGAGTTTCTGTTTTTAATTTGTCTCGCTTGAATTTCATTTTCCAATTCTGCTTTGTTTTTGTTTGTTTTTTTTGTTTTTGTTTTGTTTAAAGATATCAGCCATGTACTTCTGACATGCTAAACAACACAACTACACAAGAGCCATAAAGTCAGCAATGGTTATGTCCTAATCTACCATTATCAAGGCTGTATTTCTTCTTTCTAGGAAAATAAGGGGATTTATGAGTAACATATTTTTGTCTTTGTGTTCTTATTGTTACTGATTATTTAAGGGAGCAACTGGTTGAACACATCATTAAAGGTACTTGATGTAAAATGTTGTGCCAGGTAGGTTTGGATAGTTTGTTTTTTTCCTTAACAGAATTAATTTGCCTTAATAAATGAAATCATTGTTTAAAAACTGAATTTTTCATTTACTCGGGTTACCTTTGTCCGATATTAAAATCTGTTTGATGACTGAAGACGTAAGGATGAAAATTATGAAAAAAAAAAGTTTTTTTGTATGGCTTAAAGTCTATGTATGTACATTTAAAGTCTATGTATGCTGTACTTTTGTGTAATACCAATTTGTACCACAAGATGGTGCAATGAGTCAGTATAACCCAGGCATGTCCAAAGTCTGGCCCCTGGGGCCAATCACGGCCCTAGGTAAGATCGTATACGGCCCCTCGCTCCTACCTTAAAATTTATTATTTATGGCCTGCAGACAAAATTAAAATTAATAAAATGTAATTTCTCTGTTCACCTCATGGTGGCAGCACCATGCAGTGCAACCAATGGATGTATACAAAAAATCTTTAGACTCACAAAATACACACAATAGTAAATAGTTTAAAATTAACCTGAGATACTGATATTCAGCAGCTTCACTGGTGTTTCAGGTATTCCAGACAGCTTGATCTTTATGCTATTTTCTCTCCATATGTGAATGAAAAGTAGATTAATTTTGTTATGGCTTGAACACACCTGCTCAGCATAATGACAACTCTCTTGTTATTGAAAATAAATTGTAAAAAAAAAAAATTAAATAAAAAATTATACTTCAATATAGGCAAGGAGAGGAGATGAGGGTTAGCTGCAACCCAAAGTGAGAGTGAGTGGCAAAGTTGTGAGCAGACTTACTGCCTCAAGATTGAAATGTGAGCTCTTTCTGCAGTCTACCGACATCTAGTGGTGAGATTGTATACACTGCACCTTTAAAAAAGCAAATTTACAATGAAGATAAAGCCACCTTGGGGAAATGGGGAGAGCTAAAAAGAAACAGGCTGTCATAATTTAAGGTAATGAAAACCACTGGTGAAACACTCCCCCCTAGTGGTGAAAGATGTAGTCAAATTCTGCCAATGTTAATTACAAAAACTACCCTTAAGATAGCTTTAGAATTTATTTACTTATTCTTCAAAAGTATTGTATATTTATTTTAAGCTGAACATCATCCTCTGGGTCAAATACTGTCTTTCCCAATTACCAATATTTAGGTATACCTCAAAACACATTCAAGTCTCCCTTCAGGACTCGCATCTAGACAACAACACGTCGGTGTGAGACCATGTGGCCTAATGGCCATCTGTCTGACTTTAACCCAGATAAATTGAGGGTTTGAGTCCCCAAATGAGGAAATAAACACAATATATGTAATAAACTGCTTTTATTACAAGTGTCTGAGAAGATAATCATGACTCTCTCAGCTGCCTCTAACAACACTGTGGAGTTATTTCCATCTGAAGGATAAAGACTAAATAACACTATATATGTGCTATAATGACGTCCAGCACATATACCATCTTGCGCTACTTCCAAAATGATCTTTAGTTGCACAAACATGACTGATTAAAAAAATGAATATTATTAAAATAATCGAGAGAACACCATCAGAGATACTGGAATATTAATGGAAACACCCTCTTCTAAAGAACTTGATTTGGCTTTGGTCCATGGTGTGGAATCTGGGCAACATCAAACTTTAATATCTGTGATATATATCGCTTGATTTGGATTGTCTTGTATAATAGTTTGTGCCTTGTCTATGAGAAGCTGAGTAAAGTAATGACAATGAGGACCTGTAAGCTTCTTTTTTTCCTGTGGAATACCATCAGCTGAATCTGTGACAGTCAGATGTGTGGTGTTGGGTTTTTTTGTTTGTTTGGGGTTTTTTTGCCTAAAAAAATTCAGTGGGGTTATGTGGTTTGTACCAGTAAAGCAAGATCATAGCGAGATCAGATGGAAATCACACCAAGGTCGTGGGTACCTATAATCATTTAATGGAGGTGAAGTCCAACATGGTTCGTCACCATCCAGATTTATTGGTTCTAAAAAAATGTCTCCCTTATACAGAGGTGTACAGATGTTATGAAGGTGGGAGCTATCCATGAAGTCAAAATCCTTTTTTATGTTACATCCTTGTACTTTGACCTCCTTGTCACCAGAGGGCGCCGTGCACTATTTTCCAAGTCAACTCAAACCGGATGTATCGACTGTCAACAAAACGCACACACGTGTGGAGGAAGCATGTTGGTCTCACATTCATACTCCTCCTGGGATATATAAAGAGTTAAAAAGAGAAGATTAATGTGCTGAAGTTAAGGAATATTAAGTAAAATGAAGTTTGCTTATAGGGTAAGTGCGCTGCTGTTAGCTACTTTGCTAAAGTCGCGCTGCTTTGGCAGGGTCAATATGTGTCAGACCAAACACCATTTAAAAAGTGTTAGATTTAGTAAGTTATTGCATGTTGGAAGTGCTGTAAACATTCAAGTGTTTTTACTTTCAGTGGTTTATCATTCATAATTATTTCGGCATATGTATATAATAACAAAATATCGGTTTAGTTGTGCGTGTGTGTGTGTTTTAATGCAATTTAATGAATCTGCGGCTGAATGTGTTGAATTCCCACGTTTTGACAGGAGCTGCATGACTGATGATTAAAAGTAAAAACACGTTTCTTTTATTTTGTAGTTTTCCAATTTGCTCGGGGCAGTCTATCGCCAGGGGAATTTGAACTTCTCCAAAGATGGCAACGCTGTTATCAGTCCAGTTGGGAACAGAATCTCTCTCTTCGACCTGAAGAAGTAAGACAAAGAGGAATATATAACATATACGGGAAAGGATTGTCTGAAAAGTCAGGTCCCATAACATCTGGATGTTGAGCCAGCATCCAGATGTTATGGGACCTACAAAGAGAAGAGTTGCATCCATTGTTTTTTTGTGGTCAATTAAAAGTATTCAGACATTTATTTTCATGGTGTCCACTTTAAAATACAACTGATTGTGCTGCAGTATAGATTTCAGTGTGCAAGTGGTGTAGGATAATGGAAAATAAATTATGTTTTCCATTCAGCTGCATTTAAACCTGTATTTGTCATGATAAATCTACACTAGAGTAGCTTTGCATGATTCAAAGTAGATGAAAATGGCCTTATTTCTCTTATGCCAGCTCTTAAATGAACCCTTTGCCCTTTTTGCTTCTGTCTTTTTACATTTTTATCCCTTCCTGCCTAAAAACCCATTTTTCCTCTAATTTGCCAACTTCTGGAAGCCTGCAGAGGGGCTCCATGTAAAGATTGAGAGCTGTACTTTGTGCTATTGATAGGATTATTTTCACATACATTTACCTCCATATTTGAAACTTTGTATACATTTACACACATAAACATTACATATATGTCATAAAGTAAGAAAAAGCATACGAAGTCACCTTCAAGTCACCTTATCTTAAAAATAATGACAATAAGACTGAAGTGTTTTTCCTCTGACCTGCAGCAACACCTCTGAGACGCTGCCGTTCTCCATGACAAAGAATATAACCTGTGTGGGTCTCTCTCCTGATGGGAGCCTGGCGATCGTTGTGGATGAAGGTGCAAAGTATTTACAGTTAAGGTCTTCTTTAGGACTCGGATGACAACAAAATCCAAGCGTGTCTGATCATGTTTGTGTCAAACAGATGGTGCAGCGGTGCTGGTCAGTCTCATCACCAGAGCAGTCCTTCATCATTTCCACTTTCACAAGCCTGTGAGCAGCATCCGCTTCTCACCTGATGGAAGGTAAGGGCGTCCAAACTGTGCGGCTCATTTTGCACTACTTCTTCTGTGGTGTTAGTAAGATACAGCTCAGCAGGGTGCATATGCAGCTGTGGTCAGATGTTTACATCCACTCATCATGGGCGTGAATGTGATGGTAATTTTGGGCTTTTAATGATTTCTTTGAACTGATCTTTGTCCAGGGTGGAGTGATTGTACAGCACACATGTTTAATGACTTTAAAAAGCAAGAACTGGGTGCACAAGTTTGAATTTATTTTGGATTTTCTGTAAGTCACACAGGTAATTCACATGCACGGTGGTTAACACTGTTGCCTCACAGTGAGAAGGTCCTGAGTTCATTTCCACCATCAGGCCGGGGTCTTTCTGTGTGGAGTTTGCACGTTCTCCCCGTGTTTGCGTGGGTTCTCTCCGGGTACTCCGGCTTCCTCCCACAGTCCAAAGACATGCAGTTAGTGGGGTTGGGTTAATTGGGAACTCTAAATTGCCCATAGGTGTGAATGTGAGTGCCAATGTTTGTCTGTGTCTATGTGTTAGCCCTGCGACAGACTGGCGACCTGTCCAGGGTGTACCCTGCCTCTCGCCCTAAGACAGCTGGGAGATATATATATATATATATATGTGTGTATGGAATGGAACTTTTATTTGTCACATACAAGCAAATGCAGCGAAATTGGACCCCTTCCAACCGTACATACATACATAAACGTCACGTTGGGGAGACAGGCCGGAGGAGGTAGTAGAATGATAAGGACAATGAGAAATACACAACATCAGGGACAAGAGGGGAAAAAAAAGATTTCTGCTCAAACTGGTCTCCTATGGGAGGTCAGTTTGAGGAGAGCAAAAAAACCACCTCAGCACAAAAAGCACATGAATCTTTCACATCTGACACCATGTAAAGTACGAGACATTCAACAGGGTTGGGGGAGGGGTGTGTCTGAAATGATCCAGATTGTAGACGCAGCCATCCGGTCATATGCAGCCTAACTGGCGCTAGACTCAGGACTCGCCTTGTACATCCAGTGGAAGTAAGCATCGAAGGTGTTTGGAGGGTACCTGGGGGGGTGAGTGTGAGTCGGTGTACGTGTACGTGTATGTGAGCGTGCATGAGTGTGTGTGTGTCCTGTGTTCAGCTTGAGAAGAGTGTCCTTCAACTCGATAAGCGAAAGTTCAAC
>VVHJ01038568.1:0-15308 GCA_015107715.1 Tylochromis polylepis
ACTGAGCAGCACGCTAGACTGACAGGGCACGATATGCTTTGAGGTAACAGCCAAGGAAGATACAGTTTATGTCTGTGAGCACCCGTGTGTACACCTGTGTGTGTGCACACCTGGGTGCATGAGCGCTTGTATTCGGAAGGTTTCTCCATGTAATTATCTGCTAGAGGATGTGGGGAGCCATTGCCACGCCCCCCAGGGCATGAAGGAGGCATGGAGGAGATCCAGGCTCCAGACTTCCAGAGGCCCCCGAGAGCACGAGAGCCCAAGGAGGACCACCGGAGGAGCAGCTGCGCCACCCTCCTGGAAAGAGCCGAGGAAAGCCCCAGATGTGGGGTCACCCAGTGGCCAAGGTGCAGAGGCCACAGGGGGCAGCGGTGGCGAGCCCGCAGGCTCCGAGTTATCTGCTTTAATTTGCACGTTGAGAGTTACACCAGGGATTCAAGTACTTCTGGTCTGAGGCTTTCTTTTTCAGAGGAGCTACAGTATCCAGAGTTGTACACAGTGAACAAGTAAAATTTTTAACAAGATAATCAACCTCTGTGGCAGTAGCATTCAGGTAGCTGCTCTGCACTGTGTTGGCACAATGCAACGAAGAAGGTAACAGTGGATAAACTATATCCTTAAACTTAGTTACAGTTTTTAGTTAGTTATTATGTCTTGATGCATGCTCAGGTAAGTAAATCCCAAAAGGTTAATTCTGCTCTTCTGAACGTAGCGTTTTCAATGGGAGAAACGTTTCGTCACTCATCCAAGTGACTTCTTCAGTCTGGCTGGTGGGCTGGTTTCAGTTATTGTGCAAATGTACTGTTTATAAGGTTGGGGAAACCTGCAGTCAGCTGAGACTGAAGAAGTCACTTGGATGAGTGACGAAACGTTTCTCCCTGTCAGGGGCTGGGTCTGTGACCCAGCAGTTTTGAGTTCATTATGTGTTTTTTTGAGTTCTTATGTTATATCTTGAAATAATGTTGAGTTATAGGATTATTATTTGTTTGCCTTGAGTTTAGTTTTGTCATGTTTCACCTAGGTCTTCTGTGTTAGTCTCATGTATTTCTTGTCTGTGTGTTTTCATGTTGTCAAGCCTGTGTTGTCATGTCTACGTCTCAATGTTTTCCTGTTTTATTTTGAAAGTCTTGTGTTTCCCTGTTCAATGTGTTTAGCTTTACTCTTCCCCTGTGGCGTCATTATGTTCATTTGTGTCAACTGTTTCCTCATGTGTTTCCACTTCCCCTGATCACCTTCTGTGTGTATTTAAGTCCTCTGTCTTCCTTTGTTCAATATGTTATACTATATTGTTCAATATATTCATGTTATCAGCCACAATAAAAGGCTCACTTTTGTTTTGAAACTTAGATCCGTCTCCCTCAGTGTCTGCTTTTGGGTCCAACTCACCGGCGTACCCCGCTGTGACACTCCCATTGAAAAGGTTAGTTATTAGTTATGACCTAGATCGTTTCATTGCAGATCATGAAGTTAAAATACACATTAGAATAAACTAATAAACAAGGAGTACAACAAATAAAAATAATTAACACATCTAAAAATGTAGTTATTATAAAACAACATTGTGAAAAGTTAACAATGAATTTTTGATAATGTGAGGGATTAGTTAGGCTAAAGATGGCATAAAAACAGCTCACTGTGTAATAGACTGAACAGCTGATTGCCTGCATTTTAAAATTTACCTCACAACTGGCCACAGAAAGATAATTAAAATGTGTTTCTTAATTATTGTAAAAATAGAAAAGTTAAAGTTTAAGATCTAGCCTACATCTGCTTCTGTTCACCAAACCTGCAGCCTCTCGTCCACTACTCTGCCTCGTCTCCAGCTTCACCTCCTCAGCTCTCATGCTCAGGCATGAAAACCCACTTGATTGTTCTGCTCTGGATTTCATTCTTTGCTCAGGTTAGTTCTTCACACGCTGGACTCTCTGTCGAGATCACTGGTAATTGGAACACTGAGGCAATGACCCCCAAACTGGGGGAGTGGCTCCAGCAGATTGCACGAAGGACATCCAAGATCTCGTTCCAGAAGAGCACAGGAACAGCTACAGCTAAGATATTGTGCAGGGCCCTCAAGCTCCCGGGCCTCCAGTAGAGGGCACGAGCTTGAAAAACAAACAAAACCATCCACAGGGTGAGTGGGGAATATATCTTGGTGTTCTCATAAAATGCAGGTTAAATTTTTTTTCATTTGCAGGTTTAATATTTTCTCTGAAAAAGTCTTTGTCTACAGATCCACTCATAGATAAAATATCAGTTGAGCCATTGTAAACATAACTAAATTTGTAAATTCACATCACAACCTGAGACAGTTGAAATATTATTTGTTGCACTTGATGGCAGCAATTTATCAATACAATTTCCAAATAAGGACATTTTATTAAAATTGTCCTTGTGAAGTATTAATGATTCATTAACTTTAGTTTGTGGAGATTATTGGAATCTGGTGCCTATATTGAGAACATCTGCATGATCCTTCCAGGCAGCTGCTGACTCGCAGAACCAGCTGCTGACTCCAAATACATCAGGCGAAACCCTGAATGACAACAACCTCACAACAAAGATTGGAAATAATCATTCTGAGAACTGAGTGATGTAATATAGGCCCAGCTCAGTTAAGTTAAACGTACACGTAAAAATTAAATGTACTGAGGTTCACACATCAGGCACATTCTGAGTGGAACTATTCCCAGTTAAAAATATCATCACACTAATGGGTAGTATTGAAACAGGTGTCAGAAAATAAATAAATGAATAACAATGTGATATCAAATATAAAGGTCATAGCTTCAAAAGTTACAAAATTATTTTTTCCCCTAAAACCTCAAATTGCCACATATACTTTGTGTAGTACAATAAAAAGTATGATAAAAATGAGATCATAATCTCATGGTTAGTGGATATGGCTAAGTGGATAGGTAGACTAATGTGTTTAATTTAATGGCAGCTTTAATGGTGGGAGGTAAACACTAACTAAGACTAACACCAAGTGTTAATATGGAGGGTTATGGCATCACTATGACAGCCCACAAATATGCATTGTCCTCACACTTTGTATCACATTCTAGGGCCAGCTCCCTCAGAGCCACAATATTGTCACCATACTCAATATTCACTGGGATTTGTTAATTCAAAGTAGCCCCTTTACCAAACAAAGCTGTGCTTTGCCAGACAAATTTTCCTGTGACCAGAGCTGGCAAAGTCTAACCTTATAAATGTCAACAAAAACTGTCTGATAGAGGATAACTTTCTGGAATTATGCATGTATAGCAAGAGAGCTGCTGACCTGAAAGAGAAGATCATGGCTAACCTAGAAACCTGGACCCTCTGTGGCCAATTACCAAAATGAAGATAGTCTGAAACTGAGGGGATTGCACTACCAAAAAGGCAGGCATTGCAGACATTTAGGACAAGCAAACGGAGAACCATGAAGATGCTGCTGAGAAAGCTGCATCTTCATGATAGCCCACAAATACCTGCAGAGAGTCAGGCAAGTCCTTAGGAGTCAACTGAATGGGAACAACATGATCCGAGTAATCAACATCTATGGCCTGACGGCCATCAGGTACCCTCCTGGGATAATAAACTGGCTGAAGGAGCAGATAGAAGCCACTGACATCAAGACAAAAAAGCTCCTTACCATACATGGAGGATTTCACCCCAAGTCCAGAACCTTGAGACTGTACACTAAGCAGAAGGAGGGAGGCCGAAGACTAGTGTGTGCCAGAACCACTATCCAGAATGAAACAAAGATCCATGAGTACATCAGGAAGATGCCCACAAAACCCGAGAAAGAAGAGGAGCAAGAAAAGGAACCATCGTGGAAGGAAATGCCCAGAGGCACTAATCATGGAAGTACAGGAACAAGCTCTAAACACAACACTGATTATAATAATACTAATAATAATAATAATAAATAAGCAAAAGTACATACATTTTTAAAAAGCTAGATGTTGAAGGCTTTGTTGAAGAGGTGGGTTTTGAGAAGTGACGGGGCATTGTGAAGCTCAGCTGGGAGAGAGTTCCAGAGGTTGGGGGCCAACACACTGAAGGCTCAGTCCCCAAAGTTACGGAGGTTGGTTGGACAGGAAGTAGACCAATGGCTGAGGACTGTGGCGTTCAAGACTGTGTGTATGAATGCAGCAGGTCATACAGGTAATGAGGGGCCAGGGCATTGGGTGATTTTTAAGTGATTTTGTAAGTAATGTGTGACTTGACTGGGAGCCAGTGGAGGTTTATGTGAGTGGGGGTTATGTGCTCCTCAGGTAATCGCATGATAGAATGGGGATAGGTCTCACAATGGGTTTCACGCGAAACCTTGGCTGATTGAGACCCACACCCGTTTTCACACCTGGACTGGTGTGATTAGGTAGAGGATCAACAGGGGGTCCATGACCCTCCTGGGAGACACTCCCACAAGGCTTTAAAATCTGGGACTCTCCACCATTTGCTCTTAGAACTGAAGAAGCTTCTCGGATGAGAGGTGAAACGTTTTCAAGAAACTTAGAGAAGTCCAGACGCTTTTCTTTCCAAGCTCCTTAGACTACCATGACCTGGATGAATGAGAACCTTCACAGACATACTCCCAGAGCTTAGTGCACGTTAGAAGCTTGGTGGCCGAGTTCTGGGTATACTGGAGCCTGTTCAGAGCTTTGGTGGGAATCCCAAATGGGACCCACTGTAATAATCCAGCCACTCTGCTACAGAGTCAGTGAGTAATGGTTTAGAGATGTTCATCAGATGGAAAAAAAAAACTGTTTTGGTGACATGTTTGGAATGATGACATGCATGGAATGAAAGTGTGGAGTCCAAAATGAAACCCAGGTTGGGAACTTCCAGGGGAAGGTGAGATAAGGCAACTGTCTATGTCAGTGAGTAGATCTCCAATCTGCCAGAGTGTGACTTTGGGGGCCACAATCAAGAGCTTTGTTTTATTACTGTTGACCTTGAGTAGGCTATTTGTCATCCATGTTAGATAGTTGCAGATAGCTGACAAGCGATTGTGGGGGAGCTGGGTGGAGGGTTTGGTACTGAGATAAAATTGTGTATCATCAGCATAGGAATGGAAGCATAGACCATAGCGGCAAGACAATTCCTGAAGGATTACATTCTCTGCTCAGATTCAGGCAGTTATTGCAAAACTGGTTGGGCAGTGTTTCACAGTGCAATTGCATAATTAATCAAAGCAAGCCTTTTCTTAAGGGAAAGAAATGGGAAATTAATTAATGATCATGTCTATCACCTGATCTCAACCCAATAGAATACAGTTACAATACAGTTATAATACAAAGTTTAAGTAAAATATGCTGAATTAAAACTGACAGTTTTTTATTTTGATTTTTAAAATCCAGTGTACTGGTGTACAGAGACAAAACTGTGTCTATGGCCAACAAATTGTAACACTAACTGGCACTTTGGTTTTGTCTTTCATAAAAAGAGTTGCATCTGAAAGTGTGAAAGGAACCTTTCACACAGAACTTTACATACAGTAGTACACAAAATGTGTAAGTGAGCGGACCTTTGCTTTGAAATAAAGCACGAAAAATGTAAAAGAAAGAAAGAGAAATATTTTCCTTTTGTTTTAGATAGAAAGTACACCAGTCTTACACAACAAAATTAATTCTTGTTTGTTTGTTTTTTTTAAAAAGTCTTGTTTCAGCAGACCTATTTCACAGTAACTAAGAGATATTGAAAAAAGTTCAAAACATTTGAGTTTAGTAAATTTGCTAAACTAAAATGGTTAAAATGTGACCCGTGAAAATGGAGGTCTATGTATCTGTTTTAGTGGTATGCTACAAATGTGAGCCTGGAGCATCAACTGCTGTGCCAAAGGCCTTGGCAGCTTTCCCAAATGGGAAAAAAAAGCCATTTTTGACTTGTGTAT
Source organism: Tylochromis polylepis (assembly GCA_015107715.1). NCBI lineage: Eukaryota > Metazoa > Chordata > Actinopteri > Cichliformes > Cichlidae > Tylochromis > Tylochromis polylepis. Next base: position 5,885 of record VVHJ01038568.1, read on the forward strand.
AGAAAGGCGAGTTGTTTGAGCACTTTGATAACTGCTGGATGTTGTTCTCCCTTGGCAAAAGAAAGATTCTTCCACGAGAGACCTACTATTCCTAAATGATTTAGTGAAAGCCTCTTCTTCACGTCCGCAAAGCAGTTTGCTTCGAGTGTTCTGGTAGGAAAGTAAAATAAAGGTCATCTTAGCCATATCTTTAAAAAAAAGTGGGTTCTAAAGCAAGCAATAGAGAATAAAAGGAGCGACTGAGAGCTGGAGAAAGGTTCTGCATATTATAGTTCTACAAGGAGAAAAGAAGAAATCAAACAATAAACAGATCTAAGTTTATTGTTTTCTTACTTTTTTTTCTTAAGGTTATCTTGGCATTTTTTTATGGATTTTCACTGAAAATGTTCACATTAACTGTTGTTTGCATGTTGACTGCAATATAATTTCTCATACTTTTAACTGTCATATGGGTCCAGGGTTCAAGCTTATCTTTCTCTTCTCTTTTAGGTTAACTGCCCTCACATTCAATGTACCAGTTGTTCTTGGGGCTTGGTAATGTAGTAGAATGTAGTCACTCACCCATCCAAATCACTGAGTTCAGGTTTTCCAATCACTTCCTTGGCCAAAAGTGTGTAAACACCTAGGCATTCAGACTGCTTCTACAAACATTTGTGAAAGAATAGGTTGATCTCAGGAGCCCTGTAAATTCCAGTGTGGTACCATGATAGGATGCCACCTGTTCAACAAGTCCAGTCATGAAATTTTCTCGCTACTAAATATTCTAAACTAAACTGTTAGTGGCATTATAACAAAGTGGAAGCGACATAAACGACAGCAGCTCAGGAAGAAAGTGGTAGGTTGTACTACCAGAAGGCAACACTGCAGACATTGCAGACACTGAGGACAGCTACAAGTACCTGGGATCGTGAAGAGGCCGCTCTTCACTACTACTAACTAGAAACATATCAATAACAAAAATGACAAATTATACTGTTGGCAACGACAGCAGCTCAGCCAGAAAGTGGTAGGTCATGTAAAATCACAGAACGAGGTCAGCCGATCCTGAGGCACATAGTGCGCATAGTGTGCAGGGGTCACCAATTTTCTGCAGAGTCAATCACTACAGACCTCCAAACTTCATGTGTCCCACGGATTAGCTCATAATAATGTGTAGAGAGCTTCGTGGAATGGATGGACACCAGACGGGCAAAACATCAGCTACTGTTAGACAGAGCAGTCACCCGAGACTGTAGGACCAGACTGACCATCCTGTGCACTGCCTTGATTGACTACAAGGAAGCCTATGACTCAATGCCTCAAACATGGAACACCTAAAACTATACAAGATCAATAGGACCCTAAGAGCCTTCATCAGAAATTCAATGGGGATGTGACAAACAACACTAGAGGCCAACTTCAAGCCAGTTGCACAAGTCACCATCAATTGCAGCATTTACCAAGGAGATACGCTGTCCCTACTGCTGTTCATGGACAAGGGTGGCTACAGATACTGACTATGGAATAGAGCAATCGTCATCCACCTCCTCTGCATGGATGAAATCAAACTGTATGATGGGCGTGAACGAGATATTAGACTCACCGATCCATACCACTAGGATCTATAGCAACAACACTGGAATTGGAATAGACTAGAGAAGATTAGTCGGATGGTAAATAAGAGAGGGAAGGTAGTCGGAACTGAGGGGATTGTACGATCAGAATCATCAGTCTTTGATGATTTCTCAAGAAATTTTGAACTCACAGTCAAATGTTTCAAGAGTGTAAATAAGGGCTGAACAAATTGCAAATTAGATTTTTGAAGAATTTTGCTGCAAAGGGCACTTCATTATTTTTGTCTTGCTTGACAACTGTTTATTGTTGCTCCCTGTCTAGTGAAGGTTACCTGCGATATCGCCTGGAATACTGGTACTGCCATGACGACACAAATTTAGAGGTAATCAATCAACCTTTGTGTTACTACACAAAGCCTGTCTTGAGCGTTATGGAAATCTAACAATGATGCTGTCCTTGCCGAGAGTGCTTTTTCCTTTCCTCAGAAGATACATAAAAACAAATTGTTTTTCTTTTAAAAAACACTAACTCTGTTTCATATAAATGCATATCAGACAGGAGCTTCTGATTACTGATTCTTTCTGTAGGACAGTCTTGACAAGTACACAAGTTATACAACGATCTTGCTTCATTGTAGGACATTTTCATTGCTGTCTCAGACGAATTACATTCAGAGTCAACCATTTAAGTTAGCGGTTTTATGGAAACTTCTATTGCCAATTATTCTACATTAATACTTAATTTGAAAGGATTTAATGCTGAAGTGGTATTGATGAATTCATAATAGTTCTAATAGCGTGTGTGTCAATCAAAGGCTCACAAGAAAAACTGTAAAAAGAGAAATTGTAAGCATGTTCACTTTTTTAAAATTGATATTGTCTAAGTTGTATGCACTGTATAAATAATGTGTATTTACAATTTATGGAGATTGTTTCCATTTCATGTAGGATTATATGCCATTAAATATAAATGAATAATAATTGACTACACAATTTTGTAGTGGACCAGCAACATAACAACAACAAAAGCAACAAAAGCAAGAGCAAACATAACAAAAGGGAGGAACATTCATACAGAGCAATACCCTCACAAAAATGCATTATATAGGAATAAACATAGAAACAAGTATATGAATGGCAAATAAATTTATAAAAAGATTAAATAGTCAATAAATGAAATATTATGAAGTGATGTGCTTGCATGAAGTGCCTATTTAATCAGCCTAGGTAATAACTTAGCTGTTTAGCACAAGGCCATGATCTATAGTATTACACCATTCAAACTGATCACCCACATCCAACAAGTTCTCTTACTAATCCATCATTTCGGTCACTTGTTGTAACTGTCTAACACAAGCCATGCAAGTAGGAGGTTTATATTTATTAAAGAGTAAAAGAAAAGTCCACATTAAACTGGGAGCAGTAGAGGGAGGAATACACTAAGATTTTAATGTGAATATTGCAGGTCTAAACTAACCTGAAGCAATTTTGTTTCATCAAAAGAAAAACAAACAAACAAACCCTACTTTGTTGGTTTTGGTAAGCTTGGTAAAACTTGACCACTGTATGTAAATAGGTTTGTGGTTATTAAACATGTTAGAAAGGTCAGTTTTCACCAGGGTGCTAGATGCACCTCATCTGGTGCTAAAACGACCACCCAATTTCCATTGCTAATTATTTGTTCACTAGATATCACTTCATTTTGAAATTCTAAGAGATTGAAGGTTCAAAGTCAGACTTAGCCCAGAGTGTCAAATACTGCTGTTTTTTTTTCCCCCCAAAGACACTGGCATCACAAATGTGCATGATGGCATTTGTTCTTTGACATTGACCCACCAAAATTGGAAGCTAAGAGCTAATAACATGAGCGAGGAGTGTTAGCCCAAATCAGAATTATTCTTACTCTAAAAAGATTCAGCAGTAAAATACAAAATACAAAAGGTATTTTTTTTCTCTTTTGTCTGAAGACTGTGATATGGATTTGACATGAGGTTCACAGGCCTTTTATTAAATAACAGACACATCTCTATGTCACTCACCCTTTTAAGCAGTTTGCAATGTTCATTGTTGCTAAATGATAACCTAATTTTTGTTCACAGTCTCCATAGAAATGTATTAGTTTTTTTCAAAAAGTAAAAATACAGCTGATACTTTAACCTGGCCTTGAGCTTGTAATCTTGGCTTTTTGTAACAACTACAATGAGGTGGAGAGAGGCGCTGCTAAACATTGAATGAATCAGATCATTATTTCCTTTTTTTCGTTTTCTTTTTTTTGGGGGGAGGCATGATATACAACATTTGGATCATTGCCACTTTAAAACTGAACTATGTCTAGGCACTTTATCACTAATTACAGTAACTTAATCACTGCTGTTGACAAGCACATCACAGTGGCTGTGGCTGCTAGCAAAACTGCTTCTCATATACCCGAGTCGCAAACTTCCACTGTTACGCAGGTCCTTACTTACAGACTCCCTAAAGGGAAAGGTTCTTTTGGTAGCAAAAGTATCACTTACATCTCGGATTGCACCTTTTCTCAGTTGTTAACTACAAACACAGTACATGTGGATAAATTGATGTTTAATTCAAAGACATCAAATTAGACATATCAGAAATCTCTAACTGAGAAGAATATAAATAAGCTAATATGACAGTAACCACATCTTTAGAAAAGGGATATGGATATCACACAACATGACATATTTTTCCATGTTTATTCATTTATTGAGTCACACACTGTGCAAGTAAACTTAAGAAGAATTTACAATGATAAATTTGATTCTTGATTTTGTTCTTACTTTTCCTGAAATGGTGGATTTCAACTTCAAAGCTTCTCTAAAGAACTTTGGGTTCCTTCGAAACTACTGTTCATCTTTAATGTAGGTTATTGCTTATGCTTATATGCTTGTTTTTATTCATTTTGTCACCATGCCACCTGCATGCACAATGGACAATGTATAGGAGGACTTGGAGACATAGCAAGCCACAACATTACCTGCCACAATGCTGCCTTCATACAGAGACCAAATTAATGTGTACCCAAACATGATTAATGGACTGACTGTCCATTTGGAACAATGTGCTGTATTTGGCTTGTGTTAGAAGTTCTAGTTGTGTTTTGGATCAAACAAATTTGCATTCTTTTCCATGAACACAGAACTATTTTTCATTTGTTATTCAGCTAACCTATCAACCTACGGTGCCCGCATCATAGCTTTATGATAGCTTTGCATAATCTACAGCTCAACATTTGAGTGTGAGTGGCTACAGATAGCAAATCATGTGTTTTGTATGATGACTGTCTCAAAATAGTAAACAGCTATAATTCGTATGTCCTGGCTTAGAATCACCACTTCTATACCTCTGCTGAAGTAACTCCCAGAGTAACTCCTGGGAGACACTGATTTTTATTATCATTGCCGAAAACAACATCTATTGAACCAAGAAGCTTTTAGAAATGGATTTCACTGTGACAAACACAATTGCAGGATGAGTGTTATTTTTTTTCCCTTGTATTTGAATCAAAATGGAAATGAGAAGTGATGACCCTCAATAGCTTGCCTGAATCAACTGAAACAAGCTCAATTTGTGATATTGTTGCTACGGAAGAAATCCCATCTCAGCAGTAGTTTCTGTGTGGTCCAATGCATAATTCAGACTCAGATGAAAGTGAGATGTTTACATTTTTCACTTGTAAATGATGCACTCTTGTTTTTGTGTTTTGATAACATCATCTCTCACCAGGAACAGGAAAATATCTATGAAATCTATTCAGAAGTTCATTTTAATTAATAATCTTGGATGTTATATGCTGGTAGACAGCAGGTGAAAAAAAATATAATTCATCCCATTAACTTTTGGGTCCTCTTCACTTAACTGCAAAAGACACAGGGGTATGTTGGTTAACCCTTATTTTAAGTTTGCTCAACTGATTTTTCACAAAGGCAAAATTTGCAGATGAACAACAATAAATCCATCCATATCTTTTAGCATAACGTACTAATAAAATGTTGTATAAAAGATCATCGTGAATCTTTCTAATGGCTGAAGAAAACTAGCACTGATAATTAATAAAATTTCAGTAAGGATCCTCACTGGACTCCTAACACTTAGCAGAAATAGGTTCACACATCATCTAATGTGAAATTTGTGTTTGCACTTACTGACTACAAATATAGTGTCACGGTCCTGGGTCGGTGACCCAGTGTTTTCTGTATTATTATTATTATTGATCTGTGATTTCATCATGGTTCATGATTACTAGTGTTTTGGTTTCTGTTTTGTGTTTCTAGTGCTCTAGTTCTTCTTTGCTCTGTTAATTCTAGTTCTTAGGTTTTGTTCATGTGCCCTCGTATTTAGTATAGGTTAAGTTCAGTCTTGATGTTTATTATCTTCCCCCAGTCAGTTGTGTCTCTCGTCATTCCTGTCCCTGTGTTTCGATGTTTCCACTGTTCTGTATCAAGTCTGTACCTGTCGTGTGTTTCCTGTTTTATTTTGATAGTCCTTGTCTCATGTCAGTGTTTCTAGTTTTGCTTCACCTTGGTCTGGTTTGATTACTCCCAGCTGTGCTCTCCTCCTGTGTCTCATTCCCTCGTTATCCCTCAGTGTATTTAGGCCCTGTGTGTCTCTCTGTCAGCGTCATGTTCTCCCTCATGGCTGTGTGTTTTGCTCCATGTGTTTCCCTGTGCATTTAGATTCTTAGGCTGTTGTTGTTGTTGTTGTAGTAGTAGTAGTAGTAGTAGTAGTAGTAGTAGTAGTAGTATTTTCCCTTTCAGCAAATAAAGCTGTGTTTTAAGTTTAAGTCCTGTTTCCTTGAGTTTGCGTTTGGGTCCTTTTCCTGCCTGCACACAGCCAGTCGTGACATATAGCTCCTGCTGCTTTTGGTAGTGTTCAGAAAACTTACCTACAGTGTGATTTTAAATATACTGTTGACTTAAGGCCTATTTTAAAAATGTTATTTTGTTTCTTGTTAAGACATTTAACACTGATCAATGAATCATTAAAGCATAAAAAGGCACCTAACTCAAAGAATGAACGTGTTTTGTGTTAAGACATAGCACACAACTCAGCAACCAACCGATTTTAGATCATGTCTTTATGGATTGTGTTCAAAGCTTGTTTGGGGTGGCTCTAGCTCTGGAGGTAGAGCAGGTCATTAGCTAATCAGAAGACTGCTGGTTCAATCCCTGGCAGTGCCAGTCTATATGCTTAAGTATCCTTGGGCAAGATATTAAACCCCAAGTTGCTCTTTGATATGTTCATTGGTGTGTGACTGTTCTATAAAAAGCACATATGTGTTGAAAATAGTGTTTCTGTGAATAAATCATGTTGTTTAAAGTGCTTTGAATACTCAAGCAGTAGAAAATATTTGTATAAGAACCAGACCATTTACTAGCAGGATGTCACAGAGCACCTACTTTCTTTATCTAAATCTGCAACCCCCCCACCAAAGATAACACAGTTTAATCAAATAAAATAGTACTTTTGCACCAACAAGACGATTCCCAAAGAGCTATTAGCCAAAACCTTGGCATATCGCAGCATTTTTTGTTGTTTACACAGTACTGCACAGTCTATACATGGAATTCATTTTTGCTACAATGTTTTATACAACCTGCCCTACATTGTCTAGCACTCAACAGTTGCTGCTGTTTCTGAATTTAGAAGGACAGTACCTTTTGGAACCCACAACTGTGATGGTTAGAAGTTCAGTGAGGGGAGTGAGCATTTCAGTGAGCAAAGAGTAAGTGAACCAGTAACTGATCAGATGGGGAATGTTGTTTAGGATGGCATCACAGAGTGAGCAGGCAGGCAGGAACTAGGAGAGTGAGTGGTGGACAAGCAGGATGGCAGAGGGCTTTAAAAGACAGCAGCATAGACGATGATAATGGAAGGAAGGCTAATGGAAACTTAGTAAGCCAGCTGGAACACAAGAATCTGAGGTATAGGGAGACAAGCTATTGGTACAAAAAAATTGCAAATGACAAGTGGAAATGGGGATTTGACCTGGGTGCTATCACTATAATGATTTAGCAAAGACTGTTTTAATATAAGCTACTCAAGGAGCTGCTGTGATAATGGAGAGCAGGTGTGTGTGAGCTGTGGGTTTTTCAGGAGTCGCCACACCCACAAACAGCATGGAGACAGAGACCCTAACAGGGGAACCATGAGAGACAGAAGGCAATGTAAATAGAAAAGCATGGGCAAAATGAGAATTTTATTGATAGCGGTGACAAAATTCTTTCTTTATTTTTTCAGGGTTTATGAGAAAGTTTCTAATCCACATCCTTACTTGCATTTAACAGGTGACAGTTTTTCTATGCAAAGCAGTTTCAGTCATTTTTGCAACAGCTCAACAACAATTAGCCGAAACAAACAAACAAGTGGAAGGTAAAGTGAGCAACATTGATTATCTCATTACAATAGCACCTGTGAAAGCTGGGGAATATTATACAGGCAATTCTTGAAGTTAATCTGTTAGAGGTATGGAAAAATGATCCGAAACACACTGACAAAAGCCAAGGTGTGATGGCAAGATGATTGAATCAAAGCATTTGCAAAGTGGTAGGTGTCATGGGGCGTTCACAGTATTCAGCACACCAAAAGTCATTTAAGAGGAGAAAAACTGTGATTCTGCGACAGGATCAGGTAAAGCTGAGGCTAGCCCGTATGGTACGATTATACAAAACTGCTGCTGTAGCACAGTTTGCTTAAAACTCATGCTGGATATGATAGAAAGGTGTCAGCACTCACAGTGCATTACAGCTTGCTGCTATGGAGCAGACAGGTTAGTGTTCCCATGCTGACTCCTGTGAACTGCTAAAAGGCAGAAGTGGATCGTGAAGCATTCACAGAAATTTTTTTTTTAAAATCACAAATTGTGCTCTTTTACATCATGTGAGGAGCTGGGTTGTGGGTGTTTCAGTTAAAGAGGTAAGCCAGCAGAAAAAGTCTCATCCTCTCTATTAGTCCAAAACAATGTAGATTTGTCTTATTATAATGGTATTTTGCGATAGCAGCAGTCTGCTGAAGTATAAAAACACACAAAAAAGGAATTTAACATAACAACTTATTTAAATTTCAGTCCACTTGAACACCTGTGGACCTGTGTGTCGAGAAAAACGGGAAAAAAAAAATCTGATGTTCAAACAGGACAGATCTCATGGGGGCTTGTGGAGGTCTTTTCTTACTGGGTCTGAGCTCCAAAACAAGGGGTGCATTTTTTTTTTAATGTATTTTTTAAATCAGGGAGATAGTTTTCATGTTGTGGTTGATGTAGATGTCACACGTTAAAGGTAGAGAATGATTTTCCCTATGGGTGTATGTAGATACAGCAGCATTGTCATCTAAAGCCAGTTTTTTGTGTTTTTTTTTTTTTTTAATTATTATTTTGGTGTGTTTTAACTAAAAAAGTAACAAAACTTACTTAAACAAAATAAAATACATCTTGTAAGGCCATGTTTTGGGGACTTCTGAAACAGAAGCCCCAGGTACACCACCAACAGTTTTCAGGCCCCTCTTCTATGGAACCAGCTTCCAGTTTGGATTCGGGAGACAGACACTATCTCTACTTTCAAGATTAGGCTTAAAACTTTCCTTTTTGCTAAAGCATATATTTAGGGCTGGACCAGGTGTCCCTGAATCCTCCCTCAGTTATGCTGCAATAGACGTAGGCTGCCGGGGGATTCCCATGATGCATTGAGTTTTTCTTTTCCAGTCACCTTTCTCACTCACTATGTGTTCACAGACCTCTCTGCATTGAATCATATCTGTTATTAATCTCTGTCTCTCTTCCACAGCATGTCTTTATCCTGTTTCCTTCTCTCACCCCAACCGGTCGCAGCAGATGGCCGCCCCTCCCTGAGCCTGGT
>VVHJ01038573.1:10695-29132 GCA_015107715.1 Tylochromis polylepis
TGAAAACACAGACACACACACACACACACACACACACACACACACACACACACACACACACACACACACACACACACACACACACACACACACACACATATGTGCAGTCAGATCTGTTTTTGGTGCATCACACAACATTTGGATGCCCTGAACAAAACGGGATTCAGTTAACAGGCATCAGAAGCGAAGAAAAGGCGAAAACTGACAGAAACAGGAAATTAATCAAACATCAGTCATCATAAAACAAAGACAAATCCGGGTGTGGTCGAGCACAGAAATATCAAATTTGGGTTTGGTGATGGCACAAAAGTGCGCTTACCTTGTTCTCCAGTGTTAGAATGAGAGTCTGACCACAAGAAGGAAAAAAAAAAAAAAACAGACACCAAGGGAAGAAGAGAGGGTGTGTGGAAGAGGAGGAGAGAAGAGAGATGCACTTGAGCTTAGAGCAGGAACAATTCTACACACTAGAGGGCAGCAGAGATTAAAAGTATTACAGCAACCGTCTACTCAGTCAGCTACAGTACTTCTGGATAATTATCACTCGATGGCTATTGTTAAAGTGTTTTTAATCAAATCTAATTATAATCTGAGAGATTCAAATTCTTTGTATGCAAATACTGAAAACCTGAATGGTGCACAAGGTCATGATCTGCATGGACTGAACATCATTTTACACACATCTACTGTAGTGTATATATTGTCAGTTCTGCGCCCAAACACAGAATAAATGAAGACGAGGATATTTGATGCCGGTAAACTGACCTGCTCCACCCTGATGATGAGGCTTAAGTCCCAGCGGTGACAGAGGAGTCTTGCTCAAACCTGGAGGAGAGTGAGCTACAAAGAGAAAGAAAGAGATTCAAAAGATTCTTAAAAATATTGGATTCGTAAAACTTTCTCATTCGTGATGACATATGAGTATATGTAAGAATGTATTGTCACTGTACCCTGACTAACACAGGGAATGAAAGCAGCAAAGTTTTCACTTTTGCAAAAGTATGATGCAACATGGAAATCCATCAGATGGTGGATTTACATGTACGAGGAACACTTTTAACACTTGAAGGCTGAAGGTCAAGGCTGCCATTGCATCTAGTCATGTATGTGCTTGTGCCGATACAACACCAGCTGACACTGCAATATAAAAATAAAAATGTTTTATTCACAACAGAATATTCTTACTATTTTTTTTTTTTTTAGATATTTTTACTGTTTAATAAAAAATATTAGCTTATTTTGAATTTGATGGCAGCAATGCATCTCCAAAAACTTTGGATGGGGGTGGCAAAAGGCTGGACAAGGAAGTGGTGCTGAACAGAAACAGCTAGAGGAACATTTTACAACTAATTAGGTTAATTGGAAACAGGTCAGTAACATGACTGGGTATAACGAGCATCTTAGAGAGACAGAGTTTCTCAAAAATAAAGCTTGGCAGAGGGTCGCCGATCTGCAAACAACTGCTTCTACAAACTGTGGTGCTCCTCAGTGTAAAAATGTAAAGTCTGTGAGCGGTTCATCATCTCCAGTACACAACATCCTCTAAAGAGTCTGAAAATATGGAGAAATCTCAATGCCAAAAATCAGTACCGGATGCAAAGAACTGCTAATGCTAAACCACATACTGCATCTATTACAACAGCATGGCTTCATAGTAGAAGAGTCTGTGCTAAACTGGCCTGCTTGCAGTTCAGACCTTTCACCAAGTGAAAATATTAGGAGCATCATGAAATCAAAACTACAACAAAGAATAGCCAGGATGTTGAGCAGCCAGAATCCTGCATCAAACAAAAATGGGGTGACACTGGTCTCCTAAAAGTCCAGAAATTGGTCTCCTCAGTTTATAAACTGTTGTTACAGAGTTACACAGTGTTACCACTGTGTGGTGCCCTGTCCCAACGTTTTTGAAATGTGTTGCTGCAGAGTAAGCTAATGCTTTAAAAAAAATGTATAAATGTAAAAAATTAATATGTCTTCTTTGTTCCGCTGTGAATAAAACTGTGGGGTTAGGAGATTTGCAAAGAAGTGCGTTCTGTTTTTATTTCAGTTTTACACAGCGTCGGGGACTGGATTTGTAGATGCACACATACGAACGCAAGTATAATGCAGTAAATGTAGTGGTTCATATTGTTGCAGACGAACAGGAAAGCCAAACGTAAAAGTTACTGCAAAAATTGTACAAAATTGTTGCCAGAATTAGAAGTGTGCTGAGGGTGATTTTCAGTTACTGTGGTGCCTGCTGACTGACATAAGTTACATCTGTGCATACGTTCAAAAACAGACTTTGCTGTCACTGCCTTAAGGCACTGCAAACCTACACAGGTTTTTGTGTTTTTTGTCTCCTGTATCATGCACTTTGAAGTTTCATGTAATGAAATGTGCTACTTAATTAAAAAAAAAAACTGCCCTTTCCATGTTTTTATTTGTATTTCTATTCATGTGTAAACTTCGCATGTCTTTATCGTGTGTATATGTCAAATTGTTTGCTTCTTTGGAATTTGCATTTATGGTAACCTCGATGTAAATATGAAAAGAAATGTGAATGTGTTATGGAAATAAATTTGCACACAATCAGCATGATCATCAACCAGGTCGCCAGCATGGCATCACGCAAACATTCTGCTACCCAAACAATGACGAGGTAAAATTGGGTAGATGAAGTCTAAAGATGGAGCTGTGATAATGTAAGGTGGTTAGGTGTGAGACACACAGAAATCACCACACATATTTTCCGACGTTTGCGTCCAAATGCAAACACCTTGTAACATGCTTAAGTAATTCAAAGGAATCGCCATGGTAAAGGGTAAAGGTGGGTAAATACAAACGTTTGTGCAAAAGAACAGCTTCTTATTGCAACACTTGTGAGTTCAGGACTAATGACAGCAGAGAGGACAAGTCTGGGGTGCCCAAATGTCAGTGTCACACAGACTGGCTGAACACGGGGGTCAGTGCTATAACTGAATCCAGTACATGTGTTTTGGGGGCGGTGGTTGGTGCGATGACTAGTAAGTTTGATTGTCTCGACTACAGAAACACACCCGGTTTGATGGAGGCCAGTGAAAAGGACGGATAAAACTGCTCAGTGTTGATGAAAGGACACTGTATTATAATTTAATGGTAATAGCTCAAATATATCCTGTGTTATCCTTTACCTGCAGAGTTTTTCAAAGAGTATGAAATACACCTAAGTCCACATTACTTTATATTTAATTACACCAACATGACCAAAGAATAAAAATGACAAAAAGCAAAAGGATGGAAAGACAGAAAGATAAAAGCAGAAGTAATAAAGATTGTTTCTTTCAGCCCTCGCTGACTTTGTTCTCTTGCCCTCTACATTTGCATTTGAAAGAAATCTTTAACAGCGTGCTTCTTTTGATTTGTTTGTCTGCTGTAAAGTCACGCAATCCTTATGCTTCTCCTTGAGCAAATGTAAGATTTGTTTGTAATGCTCTTTCCCAGTAGCCTCAGGCTTCATGTCTGTGTCTTTATTTGATATCTTTGAGCTGCACTGATTACAGAAATGTAAAGAAATCAAATAGCTAATGAATTTAATTAAAAATATGGAGTCCATATTGCATTCCTAGAAGACGCATGTTGAATGAGGAGTGCACAGAATGAGGCTCTCACTGAAATAATAATGACCGGTTAAGAAAGAACTTCATATCAGACTTTTATAGTTTCTTTCCTTGAAACGTTGTTCTCTCACTTTGCTCCAGAATACTGATGGGTTGAGTGAATGATAGGGCCCGCCTATGCAAATCATTTCTGTCAAACATCTCACAGCTTTGACAGATTCTGTACATAACACTTTGGGTATTCAGAGCTCGCAGCACTCCTTGAAACAAAACGATGATGGATCAGGTCTTCGTCTGCACCCTGCTTCTGCTGAGCTTTTCTGGAACTTCTAGCAAATATGTTTGCATTGAGAAGAAAATGCCTTGGGATGAAGCTTTGAGTTACTGTCAGCAGAAGTACACTGACTTGGCCCCGGTCAGTAATGAACAGGATAACCTCAAGCTTCAGGAGCTCTCCCACAATCTCACTGACTTCATCTGGTTTGGACTGTTGAGGAATCTCTCAGACAAAAACAAATGGCTTTGGTCAGGAGGTGGAGAGGTGACCGAGCTTCGCTGGAAACAGGGTCAACCTGAAAACCGACCCAATGAAGACTATGGCCTTTTTGATGACAAAGAATGGCGTGATGCACATGCAGATCATATTAAGCCTGTCTTTTGCTACAGTGCAGTAGTGGTGGAAGAGGAAAAGAGTTGGGAGGAAGCTCTGGAGTACTGCAGGGAGCACCACGGTGACCTGGCCAGTGTGGCATCGGAAACCGAGAAGCTGCTCATCCAGAAAGAGCTGAATAAACACAACGCCACTAAACACGTCTGGATTGGTTTGCGCTTCTTATCTAAGGACTGGCTTTGGGTGGACGGACAGAAAATGGACTATGAGGCCTGGGATGAATGGGGAAAACCATTGTGTCCACACCCCAAGATGAAGTGTGCAGCCTTAAAGGTGACAGGAGGGACTCTGAGTAGTTGGATGGGTCATGACTGTGAGGAGAGACTCAGTTTTATTTGCTACTGAGCTAGTTTCCATTGCAAAATTATTTAAGACCTTTTTTTTTTTAGTAGTTAAAATGTAGTTTGGTTGTTTGTCTCTTTTTTTTCTTCTATTTTATTTCAAGTTTGTTCTTTGATGTGCATTTGTTTCATTTATATATAATGAAAACAAAATTACTTGAATTAAACTCCAGCCTCTGTTCACAATTCAGTGTTTCCCAGCCTGTCTTGTGCATTTTTTAATTAAGAAACACATGTAATTCAGATTCGTTCTAAATCTGTAGGCAGAGTGAGCCTATGCATGTTGTGGCAATGACTAGGGGATGGAGAGTACAGAATATGGAATAAATTCTCACCGCCGCCACCTCCATAGGTGGGACTGTTGGCAAACCCGTCCGTTTCATTGTCCTGAAACATCTCTCGGTAGCTGTGCACTGGACCCTGAAAGAGATGATAGTGGCACACAGGTATGGAGGTATGTCAGGAAGTGTAAAAGAAATATATCATTAGTCTACAGAAAAATCGCAGTATCATAACAGAGTAATTAATACGCTAAAAATAAGTAAATAAAACAGAGAAAAATCAAACTATAATGGATCGATCAAAAAGAAATGAAAGCTAAAACCTGTCTCTCTTCAAAGGTTTTTGCCCTGAACTTTAGAATGACTAGCAGGCTTGCACCGGAGTACCTGAGGGGTTGTACAAGTTCATACACCATGAGCATATGGTAAGACCATGAAGATATTTAAAAACAAGCAAAAGAAATTAAAATATGAAAAGTGCAGGAACATTGGTGTACTGCATTATTCCTCCTCTGCGGAGTTCTCAGTCAGCTGTGGGTGCTTTACAACAAGTTTTGGGTTGACGAGATAGCAGAACATCACAGCAGTCAGCTCTGCTTGATGTAAAAGCACGCATAAGTTTCTCTGTCTAACTCGGAGTAAGCAGAGTTTGAAGTTCAAGCACATTTTTTCAGCTGATAAGAGAAACAGAACGACGAGCTCTAAAGTTAAAATCGGAGTCAGCACTCACTGCTACTTTGTTGCTTTGTTGGGGTAAGTCTGAAGTCGAGAGCTCGATGTTTGACTGTAGCTCACCTCATGCTGAAGGGGAAATTGTTTAGGACTCTTTTCCATAATATGGACAAGGATAGGCTCAAAGGTGGGCTTGAAGTATGACTGTTTGCTTCCTCCTGCACCACCCCATTTAAAAACATGTCACTATATGCCGCTATAGCCCCTTTGTGCATAAAATGAAACTACTTCAGTGCAAATATGAATGTATCGGCTAATAATAGCTGCTTGCTGATCTATCAGAAGTGATGTTTCTAATGGCACATTAAACTTTAAAAAGCAAATAAGAGAGAACAGAGACACCTGTCAACTATGTAACACGCGTTGACTTTGCATAGTTGTCCACAAGAGGGCACTGTGCAACTTCCCTTTGGGCACTGCACAGCCAGCTGATCAAAGCAGAGTCAGGCAGAGAGTAACAGCTAAACGAATGACGACACATAACAAATATCAAGGAAATTGGTTTATAATTCGTTCGTCTAAAAGATTATATATTTACATATTAGAGTATCGGATTTTTAAATCAGCTGATATTGGTATTGGTCTTGAAAATCCTACATCAGTCAGCCTCTAGAATTTATCATAATTTTCAGTGGAGACAAAATTAGTGACAAAATCATGTGCTCATGGCTTAACCATAAAATCATGTGCTGTACCTCTCTGGGTCTTCCTCCTGGGTTGAGAGCGAGATTGTTGGCAAAGTCTGGCGACTGCACTGCTGACGTATTATCATGGCCGCTCTGGTACTGTCCCTCACTCGTGGTCCGACGCCTGCCCGTCTCCTGTGTCACTTCTGGGGTCATCCCTCTGGAACGAACTCCTGTATCCCCCCAAAATATTTGAGAATGAGGACTCATCCAATCATTAAGCCTTTGATTAAGCGTGTTTTTATGTTGCTTGCGTAGTCCCAGGATATTTTTCAAAGATATATCAGCTAAGGAGAAAGCATCCTATTAATATAAAAGGGCAGCACAACTCCCTCTTTAAGAGAGGCAGAGCCGGTGAGAAAGATTCTCAATGTCTAAAAAAAATGACTGCAAGTAATACGAAAGCAGTGGGGAAGGACAAATAGGCTAGATCAGAAACAGGACCTGATGAAAAAACAGTTATAAAAGCTCTTAAAATAATTGGGAAAATGATGAGGAAGCAGAGAAAGATTCTAGAAATGCAAGAAAAATAAAATGAAACAAAGACAGAAATTAAAGGTGGGGTAAAGTGGACAAACCAGAGAAGGAATAGGAGCGATGGCGGTCAGATTGTTGCGGTGTCATGCTTTCACTGATGCCCCGAATACGAGCGTTGTACTCTGTTTCCGGGGAGGGTGGTGGAAGGGAGGCAGCAGGTGAAGGTAGAGGAGGAGAAGGAGAGTGAGTGCAGAGGAAGAAGCAGTGGTGGGTAGGGTTTCCATACAGTGGAGAGATGGGTTGAATGGAAGAGGAAAAGAAAAATCAGAGCAGAAATGGATAAATAAAAGTATTTTCCAAATGAGATGACGCACAAGCTCCTAGTGAAAAATGGAAGTTACATTTTTGTTCCACTGGGAGGCACTTTAGAGCTTCCTAATCATTTCAAAGAACATTGTGAATGCCGACAATGCATGGAAGCTGGAATCTCTGAATGCCTGGCTATTCTTACTCTCACCTCATTTCCACTCTCAGCAAGCTCTGCACAGCTCTCTGAGTCAGAGGCTAACTAAGGGCTAATGAGTAAGGCTCATTCCTCTAGTACGACATCCTGTAATGAATCTGTTACAGAAACTGCACAGCTTGCATTCTGTTTGGTTCTTAAGAATACAGAGACTTCAAGATGTTGTGTAAAAGTTAATTGTGTTAGCCATTTTGGGCATATAAGTTTCGTTGAATATCGTTTTCAGAATATCAAAAGTGTTTTAGGCTATATCATATGGTAGAAATCTTCATGCTTATTTATTTGCTCATTAATTTCAGGCAAATCATCCATAAAGTTCCATGAACTTCCAAAACAGATGATCACCTGCTCTTTGAATCAGTCCAACAACCCACAAATTCTTGCAAACAAGAATAACAAAAAAAACAAACTATTTCAGATATTTTTCTTTAAACCTGGAAAAACTTGCAAACTTTGAAGCTAATCCTTAATAGAGAATAGACAATCTACTGTAAATGGACTAATTTATGCACAAAAAAACAAAGAACAGCATAATATCCTCCAGCAGTTACTAATTATCCATTGCACATTATTAAAAATGAGCAAAATATTACTTTGACTTAAACCAAAAGCAACAGACTCAATAAGTAATTTCAAAGTGAGTCCAGTACCACGCACTCTGTCCCTTCCTTATTCATACACTAACTCCAGACAATATCTCGAAGCCTTACCTGCAATACGGTGTGCTACCAGGCCTTCCAAGTTTAGTGTCTCCTCCTCTGCATCCTGCTCTCTGGGCAACGATGAAGAAGATGTGTCCTTGGGCTGCGGAGTGACAGTGGGAAGGGGTGAAGATGAGGCACTATAGCCTGGATACGGAGACGAGCCCTGCAATTCTGGGGACTGTGACGTGCCACTGCTTGGGTGGGAGTTCATAGGCTTCACTGGGGTCTGCTGATTGAAATTAGAATCAGTGGTGTAATGAAGGGGTGCATGGCGCGTGTGGAGGTAGGGCTCAGGAGTGTGTGTTGGGGTGATATTTTGGTGTTGGTAGCCAGCATTGGGCCTCTGGGGAGAATGTACTGGAGACTCCATAACTGGGCTCTGGCTGACTCTCCCAGATGAGCGATGGGGCTGATGAATGCCATCGCCAATTGATCCAGAGCTGTTGTAGCCATGGATAGCAGAGTCTGCTTGGTATGATGGCCTAGCCAGGGTCTGGGAGAATGGCGCCTGGGATGAATTGAGGCTGTTCTCCCCAGGGGGCGCACTGTGGGACTTAGACATGTGAGAGTTGATTGGGTCTAGATCAAGCATCAGCATGTTTAGTGCCTCGATTGACTGCTCGATGTCACGCTGTGAAGCTGAGGTGGGAAAGTGGGGCAGGCTATGGGTTGACTGAAGAGGAGGACCAAATGGATCATCTGGCAGGCTATGCTGATGCCAGGCACTGAGACCTCGTTGGACAGCATCCCGGCTACTGGTGCTCCTCTCAGGGGCCCTGGGCATAAGTTTTGGGGTGGTCTCAGGGCTGCTGGCGGCTGGGTTCCCAAAGGACTGTGAATGATACATCCCGCCTCCATTTTGGTAATTGTTGTATCCCCCCTGTGGTGATGGCGAGTCCACAGATCTCTCTTGCATCGCCGTAGGAGTTCGTACTCCATGCACCGGCATCTCGCTTCTATCAAGGTATGGCTCGTCGTTCTGGCCACTGACAGGAGTCTGTGATTGGTAGTACAAGTCAGCCGGTGTCGCCTGGCCCTCAAGGGATGAGATCGTGCCCAAACTGTCCACACTGTTGCCCTCTTGACTATTAGGCAGCTCGTCGTCGAGAATATCTGTCTCACGCTCCTCTGTTGAAGGAGCACCCACTAACCTGGTGTGGCTCCCGTTGACATGCACCTGTGCTGGAACTAGGTGTCGCACTCCTCCTCCTGGACAGGCAGATGTAGACAGGTAGGCTTGCCGCTTAGTTGGCGCCTCAAGGCCACTCAGAAGTTGGTCGAGCTCTCTTTTTTCTTGCGGACTGAGTGGTGGGTGGGTTGCCGTTGGATTGTTGTGGCTCACAGCGCTCTGCACAGACTGGCTTTGCTCATCCGTACGATCAGTCTTGATCGATGCGGTAGAATTGCCTGAGTCACTGCTCACAGACAGGGTGTGGTCGACAGCAGGGAGGGAAGTGTGGCCTGCCACAGGAAGGGTGTGGTCAGTAGTTTGCAGGGGATGGTTGGTGTGTTGCAATGGGTTCTCGTTAGTCAAGGGGTTTTCACAGACTGGGAGGCCATTGATAGTGACAACTCCCTCCAGGGAGTCTTTTTTGCGGATTTGGGCATACAGACTTCCATCAAGTGGGCCCTGGGTATGAACAACATCTGAAGGACAGAAAGAGTACACAATATAGTAAACAATATACTAAAATTATGAAACAGCTCTCAACTCAAAAGTTCACGGAATGGAATTAACACAATTAAAAAAAGTACTTTCATTTAAATCATTTTGTGTTTAGGCAAAAATAGTTTTCGTTAAGGTTAACGGGCTCCAATCATCAAGTCATTTTTTGTGTGGGACAGGATCACTGACACCACAAACATAGTGACCCCTCTCTGCACTCAACTCGCTTGATCCTCAGATGCAGCATGCTGCCCAGCCACCAGCAACACAACCCTTTCAGCTCTATTAATAGCCAATTTGCAGGTCTTAAAGCCCGTGTCACGTTGCGTCAGTGTAGGCCCACATGGTATGACGTGACCAAGGGTGGGTTCTGCCCAACACACTAAAACAACTGGTCTGTGTCAGCCAAAGGGAAAAGGAGTCATGCCAGTTTGAAACCCCAGCGCTGGACTATGAGAGGAGCTGTCGTCTTTAGGTTGCTTTCTTGCTGCTGAATCATGCTTGCAAAACAAAACCGGAGTAATTGCATACATATTGCACAATGCTATGAATAAAAGTAGTCACCTAACCCTTTACAAGAATGCGCAAACCATGTATGGGTGGACATATTCTTATCATTTATTTTGTGGTGTTTTTAATTTATAGCAAATTAGACAAGATAATATTTCATCTGAACCAAACAAGTGAACTAAATTCCTTTGGTCTGGCTATGGTTGGTCTGGTCGGGTGTTAATTCAGTGTCAGCGTCGGCTGACTTCCCTCTTTAATGGAGTAGCTCGCAAACTTTTTTTTTTTTTCAACTCAAGAACCGCTTCATCAGCAACACATCTAATGTTCAGTGTTACAATTTGAACTGTATCACAACTACTTTTAGCAATTATGCTGTACTTAACCCTACCTCATGGCAAACAAACAGTTTCAACCATTCAGCTCAAAACTTTACACTGTTAGCTGAAAACATCATAACTTCTTCATACTGTAAGCCAATAAATGGATTTTAATTAACTGATAGCTAGAGCTTCACCAATACCAACATTTTGTGATTTAAAAATCAGCTGATATTTTATCCTTTCAGATACACAAAACAGACACAGATTTCCATAACTCACACCAAGCAATATAATATAACAATAAAGTTTAAAAATAAACCTGTTTTATTGTGCATTACTTGTCTATGCTCGGCCTGACTGCTCAGATCAGCTGGTTGTTGTGCTTGTGGTCTTCGATACTTTGGGTTCTACTGAGCCTGACGCTCAGCTAAGAGTATTAAATTGTTATATGTATGTAATGTTATATGTAGCTAGCTGTTGTTATATTCAGCTGACAGTTTCGACTGTTTAGCCATACTTTTTGCAAACACCAGTTTAGTTTCACATTGGCTGAACTTATCTTTTCAAGTACCCCCTGGCTACTACAGAGATATCACTTGGGGGGTTTTCTTCCCGTTTCGCAGTCACCACTTACATGAACACCAAAGGATAGGTCTTTAATACATGTGAACAGAAACATATGCCCCAATATTTTAGCCATATAATAAATACACAGTCTAATCATAGTGAAAGTGAAAATACACCAGCATGTCATTGTGTGGTACTACCAACATATTTACAAGAAGGAAAGTAATGCAACAGCAGTGGCTTCCAGTATCTAGCGTGCATATGCAAGGTGATACACAACATATACAGAAGCATGGCTGGCTCATATGTGGCGTGTTCCAAATTGAGCGACCCCTGGGGACAGATGGTGGATCACTCAGACCTCAGCTATTTCCAAACCCATGTCAACAACAGCTCACAGCCACAGTAGCAACAAGAATGAGAGGACAGGAGAGGAAGCCATAATCACAGTTTGTTCCTGTGGTTGCTTTTAGTGTTGGCACATTATGAGCGCATAATTCCAGCTTTACAGTTACATTTTGTTTGGACTTGCGGAATCACTCCAAAGCCTTATGCATAAAAATTTAAGCCAAAACAATGAAACTTTTTGTTCTTGCCAGCAATATATAAACTTTAAATATTGGATATCTGCTTTTCATGTTTCTTATATTAAGTTTCTTGAAGTTCTAAAAACCCATATTTATATTTTAAATCAAACTCATGTAAACATCCTTACCTGTAGGTCACACTTCTGATTCTTTTTCTGTGATGGTTAAATATAAAAATCAGGAAAGATGAAATGTTTCCTTTTCAAAACACTGATCCCATTTCAATCTGCAATTTGGAAGTCCTCCAGTAGTCTCTCAGTGACTAAACGTCCGGCCTCTGAGCTTCTTCTCTCACTCTCCCTGTCCTCTCTGATTCATGTCACCCAACATGTGCTCTTCTGGAGCGAGGTGGGGCCGTACCACTGAAACACCCGCAAGGGGTGAGTTGGCACTCTGGGATGATCAGAGTGTTCCCGGCAGCGGGGGAGGAACTCCGCCGCTGTCACCACCTCTACCTCCACCCATGTGCCTGGGAAAAGATGCAGCAAAAAAAACAACAACAAAAAACCCCCCACCTACAACTCCTGCACCATCTGTCTGCCTGGTAATCCATTAGGGGATCCCTTTACTGTGCATCTCACTCCCTCACCCCACATCCTAAACTTTAAATCCTTAATAAGTGGGAGTTTCAATTGTTTAAAAGAATCCCATAAACTCTGTTAATTATATTATAACCATAAGACTTTTCAGAGAGCTGTGGTGCATATTTTCCACCAGCTGAGCTCTCAGTCTTTTCCTCCTTCTGACCTTTAACAGAATAGGAAACGCCTTTGTTCTGGTTGATAAAACATGCTCTTTTAGACTTGACTAAGCCAGGACGGCACTTTTCCAGCTGCAATTTAACCCCATAGTGATTGTAAATCATCGGAACAAACACTGCCATTTGCCATGTTATGGCTCAGATAGGACAAACTAAAAACGCACAGAGCAGCAGCATCTGGGAAACAGTGTAGTATCAGCTTCCAGTGGATCAAAAATCTAACAGACCCACAAATACCTAATTTGGTCTCGCCAACTAGCAGATGTTAAATGAGCCAGTGGGATAAAAATACAAAAGTGAAACCAGTCTCTGACTTACAGGGTGATTGTTTCTGTAGTGAATTTTATCTTTTTAAAGATGGTTTGGGGTATTTTTTTAAAAACTTGTTTACATGTTACATGTCACCTTGAAAAGAACAGAACTGACAAATAAAGTGAGGGACTTTTACACTTTCACTACATTTTTACACTTGTCCCACACTCGTGCACTGGGAGACAAACATTAAGTGGTATGCACATCTGCTCCAGATGTAGCGTAAAGGAGGAGGGGTAGACTAGTGTTATTCGAGCTGGACCAGAGTTCCCTTCGGCCAGGCAATGAATCCTCTTTTCTGTCTCCGAACGTGCAATTTCTGCTAAACCTGAGAATTCAGCACTGAAATGTTTTAGAGAATGCGTCCTATAAAAAATGTACTGTTTTCTTATGGGCAATGCTACAATCAAAACACTACCGTCTTGCACGAATGAAAGTTTTCAGACAATCTGACCTGCCATCTCCTGGCCAGTATGTCAAGGCACAGGATCCAAAGCACTCCTCACACATGTATCTCTAAGATGCAAGCAACTTCTGACAGAGTAGCAGGATTTCATGCATTCGCTGAAAACCTGTCACATGTTTTAGGCAGTCAACTATCAATTCCGGGATGTCAGAGCTTCAATCATCAGAAAAGTCCAGCAATTATGTAATATTATAAGTCCGTTATAGTATAATGATGTAATTATTGCCTGAAAAGAGAACATTAATAAAAGAATATATGGATTTTAAGTTTGCAAGGTTTAGAAATATAGATAGCCAAAGTTATCAGAAGCTACTTAAGGATATCTTAGTGATTTGGTGCAAGAGTTTAAGTCACAGCATTGGCCAAAGGACTGAAGACGACATGTCCTAGATTTGACTTTGCTTATGAAATATGGACACAGTAATACATTTAATGTCCAACTATGTCAACAGTCAAAAGCTATATCATGTCCCAGCCTGGTGCCTATCCTAGTACCATCAGTGTTAGAGAGCAGAGCTCCAGTGTGGTATGTAATCCAGTGACCATTATTATGAATGACACAAACAAGCAGCTCTCCAGCTGCATAGAACAAATACCTTTCTTATGGTGTCGATAAATAGCTGCAGTGGGGCTCAAATTAGATTGGTTGAGTCACCAAGCCTTGGCTAACCCAAATAGCTTACAGCTTGCTCCTTACACCAGTTAGCAAGTATAACATGCCATTCTTCCTGCTTCAAAAGGACAACGCCAGGCCATCACCAGTACTAATTTTAATATGCAGATGAAGCCAAATCAACTTTAAGAACTATTTGAACATATTGAAGCAAGGGAAAAAAACCCTTTCTGACTTTGCCAAAGTCTTTCACTCTCTCTTACTCACACACTCAGACTCAAACCTATGCATGTGCATGCTCTGTATTCCCTCAAGTAACAGGTGCTGTCCTTTTTCGTGAAAGTGCCAGAGGCATTGCTCATGCTGCATTGCACATGGACACACATGCATACATCCACACGTAGCACCCGGCTCTGAGCTGTACTCTCTTAAGTGTTCACTTAAGTGTGTCATTGCTACATCCCAGCCTTGGAAACAATTACAAAGCCATTTAAACACCTGCGTCCAGTGGCTTATTATAAATAGACAATGTGCTACTCAAACTGTTATTGCCGTATCGAATAGACCAGCTGGGATGGAGATTATACACATTGTTAGTACATTCAGGATTAGCAGACAGGTTGGTTGAAGTGTCCCATTTGTCAACATTAGCATATCATTTGATACTGTATACTGTCAACATGTGTCATATGTGCAACACTTCTGTTCCAACATGTATTGTTTTTTTAACCTTAAATAAATCTATGAGTTGTCTTCTTACAGAACAAAAAATCATGTAGCTATCCAGCATGTTCACGCTAGTCACGGTTCATTTAAGTAGAGTTCATAGTTGATTTGTTCACATAGTGATAGAATATTGGTCAATCGTTACATGTTAATTTTATACAGATGAGGCAGTTTTCTGTGTAAATTACCGACTATACAAAATTACAAAGATTCTCAGCTGTGCCATGGTGTTCAAGGGTTGCGGCCTTAAGATAAGCTGAACACGTCTAAAGGACGGACTCTGACCTTATAAAATATAGGAGGCATTTTTTTCAAAACAGAAGCACATCTAACGTTTACGTGCAAGATTAAATGGACCCATATGACGTTTCTCTCACCCACTTAGAAAAGAGGTGACCTCTTCAGTGAGGTCTTTTTGAAATTGGGAGTGTGTCTGCCTAATGGATAGCGTTGTCAATTGTGAAAACATTTTTACTGTGTTTTGCAACAGGAAGCATTGTGATTCAAATTTCAAATGTTTCTGCTTTCTGTGTAATAAAATAGTTGTAGAATTCTAAGGACGACACTGATAATTTTTTATTGGTAATTTAATGTACTAAATATGATTGACTTTATTTTAGCTATGTTGTAGAATAAGTTCAAAGACAGAGTGAAGTTTCCACATTACTCTATGCACTCTTGTAAAAAATAAAAAAACAGTGGTGTAATTACATCACTGCTGATTCCACAGGAATTAAGAGCTTATGCAGGAGCCAAATGCTAAACAAAACAGACTTGATTAATTGATCATCAGTGTGAAGCGAGGAGTTTTGGCAGTTTGCTGGTTGGGAGCATTCAGGTGTTTAAACACAACGCGGCAGTCTTCCCAGGAGTGGATGTTCCATCAAGGTCAGAGAATGCTCAGAAAAACCGCAAAAAGACCCAAGAGCTACACCTCAGACTCTACAGATGTCAGTTAGCATGTTGAGTGTGAAAGTTAATGACAGTACAATTAGAAAAAGACTGAACGAGTGTGCCTTGTTTTTTTAAAAAAAAAAAAAGACAGCTTGCTTTAGTCAAACCCAAAGACTTCTAGAACAATGTCCTTTGGACAGAAGTGACAAAAGTGCAGACAAACCCAGCACATCTGCACATAAGACCTCATATCAGCTCTCAAGCATGGTGGTGGAGGGGTGATGATTGTTTTACAGTCACAGGACCTGGGCAACTTGCATTCGACCATAAACTCCGCTGTATAGCAAAGTATTCTAGAGTCAAATGTGAGGCCATTTGTCCAATGGCTAAAGCGAAATGATCCCAAGCACAGCAGCAAATCTCCCGCAGAATTGCAGAATCAAGTTATCACAATGGTCCAGTCCAAGTCCAGACCTCTGCGTGATTGAAATACTGTGGTTGGACCTTAAGAAACCTGTGCATATATGACTGCCAGCAAATATCAGTGAACTGAAGCCGATATAAATAAGAGTGAGCCGAAATTCCTCCACAATAATGTGAAAGTCATACATATAAAACAATCACTTCAAAGTCCAGTAATATTAATGGTGGTTCTACAAGCTCCTGAATCATGGGCTGTAGTTAGTTTTTCACTTGACTATATTAAGTGATCCAATCAAATCGTATCTGACAAAAAAGCTTTAAACACATAGAGGCAGGCCTCACATGCACAAACATCTATATACACACGTGGTGATGTCAGCAACTCATCCAGTGTCTCACAGCAGGATGTGACATTCACCTTCACAGCTTTCATACCACTGTGACGACGGCAAGTCTGCATGCCACCAGAGGGTGACTGGGTTTGACTGACAAATGACTGACTTGCCCTAAAGAGCTGTGTTCATGTGTGTATATGTGTGCGTGAGATACATTAGGAGAGGGGGAGCAAAACAGGGTGATAATGCAAATATATTCTTGATTGTGCATTCATTTTGGTTATGAAATCATTAGTTTTAAGACATATAGGTGTGTTTTTTTTTCTCGTAAATTCCTGAAAAAAGACAAATATATTGAAGCTAAGCTGAGCTATTTTACTTTTCTAAAAACGCACGTTTCAGCCACGTCCTGGACTTCATAGCAGAAAATCAGAGAGAAAGTGAGACACGCTCATAAAAGATGATGTGACAGTCCACCGGTGAAAAGGTGCCATGGTTGGTGTATCAGTGACTGGCACAAGGAAAACTGTCGCTGCTTTATATTTGCCATGTCTGTCTCTTGGTCTATCTTTCACTGTCCGGCTGTCACAGTTTGAGTTGACGTGATGCGACTGTATCAGTGTCTGTCTCCAAGATAACTTTCGGAGTGATGTCATCCATCTGTCTGTCTGTCATCTGAGTAACTGTCATAAAAAGCTATATGTCTGACCGTCTGCCAGCAGCATCTGATTCATGTCAACTCATTTTTTTTCATGCAAGAGAAGAACTGTCAGATCAAGCCGGAGATCAGAAGATAGGGGATTTCTAGTTAAGCTAAACCTCAAAGAACCATTTTTACCATTTTGGGTGAAGCTCGATGTAACATAAGACCTATAACAATAACAGGAGGCCATGAAGTACCCAACGTCATGTGATTATTACAAGTTTGTGTTGCAAATGTGGCTCCATCTGTACAAAAATGCGATTAGCCTGGATTTAAAGGGTGTGTTTTGTTTTTCTCAGTGTTTCAGTGTGCTGTTTTCTATAGTATAACTGATCACACGCGCAGTCAAAACACCTACTACCTTATCACAACTATTTGGTCAGGATCCCTTGGCATCACACTAAGCCTCTTTAGGAAGTAGTCATGACATCAAAAAAAAGCAAAAACAGGAAGCAGAAACTGTTTAAGCACAATAAGGTGGTGAGCAGTTACAAAATGAACAGTGTTATAAAGTAACGCGTTACTGTTATCGTATAATTTTTTAAGTAACATAGTAACATAATGCATTACTGTTATTAAATTCAGCAATTACATAACAATTAACAGGTAATTACTGCTTTTCGGGTAATTTACGAAACGTAACGAGTAGTGCAGTGCTTATTTTGACAGAAAATTTTTAATTGGCGTCAGTCATAATTCAGACAGTTAAATTCTTTTAGTTTTAGTCGACTACATATCATAAGAAGTTGTCCCATTTCCTGGTGGCAGATCAAATGTGTGCGTCGAATCTTACTGCACAAGGAGATTACTTCTGACTGGATCATTTCCAGACTCTTCTCGGCTTTCTACAAAGCTTAATAAGTTCTGATTGGACCTCATCACTCCAGAACATTTCCTTTTTATTCCTTTCATCACAGTTCTTGTCCTCGTGTATTCGTTTTTACTCAGTTATTGTCTTGTTTTCGTCAGAAAATAAAATGTTGGCGGCAAAATATTTAACAAAAAAAATCTAACAAAATTAACACTGGAGTAGTGCAGCCAATTACTTTCTCTGGCAAGCAATCAAGTAAGTCTTAAGAAAAGTAACTTGTAATGTGTAATATCCAACCAAACATCCATCCATCCAGTTCAGGGTCAGGGGCAAAAGACTGTCAAAGGCTATATTTACCCTGAAATGTAATGTTTTCCTAGGCTTCATCGTCCTGTCACATGCCTTTTCTGAAGCAAAATCCTGCATGTCAGGGCATTAAAATGTGACAGCAACGGTTCCCAATAAAGCGTCAGTATGTGATGAGCAGAATATCAGAATTAGAATCACACCAGCATATCTGCCGTGCCTGTCTCTGGACATGGAGCGCTCTGCTAACTGCCATATGTGACAACATCAAGACATCATCATCTGCATGCTGTCTACACAGGTGCCGATCTGTCATCCCCTGACTCTGTGGGAGCTTTCCACGACCATATTTACCTCTGCTGCATTCCTATGACACCAATATACAAATGTGGGGGGGGGGGGGGTTTTTTTTTTGGGGGGAAAAATTTTTTTTTTTTTGAACCTTTACA
>VVHJ01038573.1:39712-51989 GCA_015107715.1 Tylochromis polylepis
TGAGCAACTAGAAAAGCAGATAAAACATGTTAATGGTGTTTTGTCCCGTAAATTAAGTCAGAACACCTCCAATCCTCTACACAAATGTTCACTGCGTTTTCTGCAGCATACTACTATTTTCACACTAATCATTTAATGACACTAAAATGCTACACGTAACACCTTTAATCCTGCCTTTTACTGGTTTTCATGGAAGCGGTGGCTTGAGATCATCTCCCACTCTTGATGTTAAAGTCACACATTCCAGACCATAATGCTGCCAGTCTCTGGGGGCAGAGATAATTATATCCAAAGTAGGAAATAGCAGCGGGGCAGAGGGCAAGCCTATAGACCTGTTAAAGAATGACTGACTGCCTAATTCACAAGCTCAAATGAAGTGGTGTTAAGTCCCCTGGTGTTTCCTGTGTTCCTTCGCATATCCCCCATAACCTTTTTCCTGCTCATCCTTTCTGAAAAGCCCAGATCAAGACTCCAATCTTCTCATGTGAAGAAGGGAAACTGAGAGGGGTCAAGCCTTTTAGCAGCTCCCTGTCTAATATGCAAAGGCAGCTAATAATGTAATAGGAGCAGATTTATGACTTAGAGAACAAGAAGACAGTGTCCCTTGAGTGAAAAGCACGACAAAAAAATAAATTGCTCAAATGTTTTTTAACTGTTCTTGATTGGTTTGACTGGCTCTGGTTTGGAGTTATACCACTTTACTGCAAAAAAGTGTCGATGAAGTCATGGAAAATATGCTCTGATATGCTTAAAATTCAAGAATGTACTGTCAGCAAGCCTTGCAGCCTCCCCAGAGACACCAGTGGAATTCCTCAGACAGACGAGACGAGATAGATCGCCTCTCTTGGTGCTGTTTCCTCATAATTGCCCTAATTAAAACACAACTGGCGATAAACGGAAAGAAATAAGAAAGAATTTCCTCGGTAGAATTTTTCGAAATCTAAATGGGAGCGATCGAGTTAACATGCTCACGTTTGAAAGCATGGAGCTGAAACTTTTTCTTCCCTTTTTTTCAAAAACAAAATCCAACCATCAAATTTCAGTTTCGGGACTGTAGCTGCCTAATTCTCCATGTGTGCTGGAGTGGACTTTTCTATTACACTATTTTTAGATACAGGTAACTAGTTTCTTATTGGCATCCTTACGTATACTGAATCTGTATTAGTCACTTTTTGTTTTATTATACACGACAGTATATTAAAACACTGACTGAGTAATTTCCCTTGACAACTTTATGATTACTGCTTTTTAAAAGTATGTTGTTGAACCCATTCTGCAATTTCAGCTGTTTAACTGACTTCCAAACTTATGTCCTGTGCAAAATACTTGAGCCACCAATCAATTCTTTGTTGGAAAATAGATGAAGAAATACATGTAGTTTGCAGAGTTTGTAAAGTTATAACGATCTTGAAAGTCAATATCTGGTGTGACCACCTTTATTCTTCAGCACAGTCTGAACTCTCTTAGGCAGCTTTCTCGTCATGTCTTGAAGTAGTCTTCAGGAATAGTTCTCCAGGCTTCTTGAAGGACATTCAAAGCTCTTCTTTGGATGTTTCTGCCTTTTGTTCTGTTCTCTGTCAACACGATCCCACACTGCTTCAATAATGTTGAGGCCCGGGCTCTGGGGAGGCCGATCCATGACTAATAGTGTTCCACTGTCGTATGCTTTTACTGCACTGGCAGTGTGTTTGGGATCATTGTCGTCCTGAAAAATGCAGCTGTAGCCAATCAGATGTTTTCCAGATGGTATTGCATGGTGAATCAAAATCTGATGGTACTTTTCTGTGTTCATAATTCATCAATTTTTCAATAATGTTGAGGTCCTAGGGAGGCCGATCCATGACTGATAGTGTTATGCTTTTACTGCATTGGCAGTATGTTTGGGTTCATTATCATGCTAAAAAATGAAGCTGTTGCCAGTCAGACCCTTTGCAGATGATATTCTATGGTGGATGAAAATCTGATGGTCATGATTCTGTCAAACATGGATTTATTACTCTACTAATCGGAAAGTTAGTGGTTCAACCCTTGGCCACTCCAAAGCATCCTTAGGAAAGATACTAATCCCAAGTTGCTCTCTGATGCGTTCATTGGAGTATGAATGTGTGTGAATGTTAGAAAGCATTTAACCTAAATGCTGAGGTTAATGAGACATGTTGTATAAAGTGCTATGAGTGCTTAAGGAGAGTAGAACTGTGTAAAATTACTAAGAAGTGTTAAATCCTCTACTAACCCTTCAGAGCCTTAGCATCAATCATTAAATGGGCTGCAAGAGGCCATAAAGAACTACTCCTTAATATGTTTTATGACATTATTATTGTTACAGTTGCTTAATAAATCAAATTTGGAAAGCAGTGGATAAAGTGCTACAGAGTTCCGACTAGTTTACCTCATAGCTGATGTCAACCGGAAGTGAGGTAATAACTTACCTCCTCTGTGATGGCTGACCCACAGGAAGTGCTTTGTCTTCATAGAAGCGCCTCATTGCAAACCTGTCCAATGCCTGGTCAGCACTGTGAGACACAAGAACTGGGTAAGTGGTGTTATCATTCACCACAGAACATTTTGAAGATTACAAACCAACAAGGAGAACAGCCTTTATTTTGGAAACCCTGCTGAGATTTAGAAATAGCCCCCAGCTTTCATCATTTATAAAGCAGCTTTAATTCCCCCTGGAACCCTCCCACCTATTAACATCTGGTAGCATTAAAGAACGATGACATTTTCAGAGCGTTCCTTCTCACAGAGCCAGAAAAATGAGCTGGCCAGAGCCGAGTGTTTAGCTGTTATAATCACATCGTTGTTTAATTTTCAAGGCTGCTCAAGTCCCAGACTTCAAGGTCTAACCATGATGGATTGTTGCTCCTGTCCTTACATAACCCTTCGAGGAGGAGATTTAGAGGATCAAAGCACGTAGATCAAACTTTTCAGTGCTGACAGCCTAAAAGCTTCACCTCTGTTTAAACTCAACTACCAATGCAATCTAATACGTAACACTAAATTTTAACACGTTTTGGGCTGTGTTTGATCATGACATGTTTGATACCTTGCAGATATGTTGCTGTAATGCATGTAAGCAGCCACCACAACACCCGTTCGACCTCGGTTCCCCTGTGAAAGAAACACAAAGCAGGGCTCGTTTAAATGATTTAAAGAGTCAAGATGCGTAACAGGAAAATTGATGGGAATTAGGGAAGATTCCAAAAGGATCATTGTATTGATGATCAAGAAACAGAGCAGAAACAAATCCCCCTTCAATGGTAATAAATTGGTCGGCAAGCATTTTCACATGTAATTGAAACCCAAAAGTTGGAGCTATATATAAATAATAATGTTTAATCATTCTGCTTGGTTAAAGCGGTTGGGTCAATTCGAGCATAAACTTTGTTGCGTGTCCTGCTTTATCTGGATACCATGTGCAAATAATGTAATACTCTTAAACAACAGAGGATTCATTGCATAACTGTGAGAGCTAAACAATCTGCAACCTCCAAGGTTGAAAAATGAAGGAACTGCAGTTTCTCAACTTACGGCTCGCTTCACAAGCAGCCAGCCCCCATAGATGCCCATGTTACCGCCATGGTTAAAATGACTTGCAGAATTTAATGTTAAATTAATGCTAATTTTCCCCTTTATAACATCTTTACTGGCGGTGACCACTTTACATTTTATTTGTTCAAAGTTACATGTAGTTAAAGAGATACTTTGAATGACTGGTGGGTATGAAATAGGTTGACAGCCGTCCACTAGACTTGCCTATCAAAGCTGAAAAAGTAAACTGAAACTCCAAATTGTTTTTGTGGAATTTTGCCTTTTGGAGAAGTTTTAATACATAAGATATCCTTGTGTATCTCTAGAGTCTACGCTTGCTAACCAAGCAGGCCAGAGTTAGCCAAAGATAGCCAAGTGTTAGCACTGTAGCCCAAATAAATAGCTTAAAACAGTAGTCCATAGCTCAGTGTGTGACTTCACAGTGACTATGTTTCATATAGAGCTATGAAACTCAATAACTACAAATTATGTTGATTTTATGAGATCAAGAATGAAAAAAAATAATCACATTTCCATATTTAAAGGGAAATTTTACAATCTCTATGCCCAGCCAATAAATGTTCCAGCACATCACCGCTGCATTACAACAGATGTTTTTACACTTTGTTTTTCTGCCTTACCTTATTGTGTAGTACCACCACATTGCGTGTGTCTCCATTGAGCCACGTGTCAATGGCCTTGCACATGCTGCAGATCTTATCCAGTGCTGGTGCATGGTGGTCTGGCCAGCCAAACTCAAGAACCTGAGAATGATTATTCGTCAAATGAGCTTTCACTTTCCAAATTTTTTCTTCTTAACCATGAATATACAGTATATGCCATGTTTGTACCTTATGGTTTAACTTTGTTAAATCATTCTGTCCTTCGCTCAGGTTGAGCACCTGAAATCAGGAAGAAAGTATATCAAAGCAACTGATGGACATGTGATCCATTTTTAGAAAATCTTTTTTTTTTTTTTTCCCAAGGACATACTGTAACGATCTTCCAAAAAACCTGACGAACAGCAAACAAAAGTGTCAATACAGGCTTGTGCTCTAGTTTTGGCTGAGGGTATTTCTTACCAGATAGTGCTCGCCATGTTTTGACCGCAGCATTGTCGCCACCTCTTTGAGGTTGGTGTTGTAGCTTTGCTCCTCGGCCCCAGCGGGAAAAGAGACAGAGATGATTCTCTCTGTGATGTAGACCAGGTCGACCTCATAGCTCTCCTCCATGGCCTGAACCACACTCTGACTCCTGCAGAGGTAGAAGGTGCAGAAGGTCTTGAAACTTGTCCCAGTGGCAGACTGTACATCACAGCGCCATTTCACATTTTTGATAGGCAACAAGTTCTTTTTGAGGCAACATAAGCTGTGATTTCAAAGGGAATGGTCAACTCTATTGTCATACTGGCCTAGACTCCAACTAGTAAAGGGTTTTTAAGACCGATGCCAATATTTGATGATTGAGAAATCCAATACATCAGATAATTTTTTTCCCTTTCAAACATACAAAACATATCCGTTTTCTCTAATATTTAATATGTGTAGTTGTCCATACTATGGTGAGAGTGCAGTTTAAATCGCTCCGTTGCCAATAGGGAAGATGCGAGTGCTCTCTGGTGGTCAATCTGTGCAACAGCAACACTTATAACATTGTTGAAGGGTGTTTTTCCTTTCTCTTATTTGCCTTTTTGAATCTTCATTTATCAGACACAGTAAATGCCAAAACCAGTACATCGGCAAACAGCTAATATCAGCCAAGCTTTATATAGGACACTGTATGTAATTATTTTAGACTGTCTACAGTTATAGCTGCCTCTGCAAACCACTTTGCAGCCATCTCCATCCCAGCTTCTCATTTTCATTCAGTTTCTAACTTTCTAGCTATCTAATGCCACTTCATAGGGCATTGTAAAATTAAATTTTTATTGTGTTTGGGAAAAAGACCATCTTCATTACAACTCATTATAATAAATACAAATATAAAATAATAAAATATACTGGTACTTTTCAACATAGTTACTGTATCGTTGCCAGAAATTGTTAAGAGGCACATCTACAAAAACTTGCTATAAAGAAGAATTTAGAAGGACACATTTTTGGAAAGAATGCTTTGACCTTTTAACCTTATCAGCGATAATCATAAGTTTTGTTCACTACAGCTGAATTTTACTTCCCAGTTATATTCTAGTGCAGGATTGCAGCTGATGTGAGAACATTTCTTGAACTCTCTGATTTCTCTCCGGGATTAGCCAACAGAGTTTATCACAAACATCCACTTCATCACACGTAAACTCCTGCAGCTCACTCTTATATTTCTTGGAAAGGAAAAGATTTACAGTCCTTCCCTGACTGTTGACACGACCTCTGCCAATATTACGCAACCTATTTCACTGGCCAAACAGCACTCAGTTTTTTTTTCGTTTTGTTCTGTTTTGTTTTTGGTCAGCGGGCATACGGTAAAGCCCTGCATGAGAAACAGCCGTGCTTCAAGAATGGCAAACAGCAGAGTGAAAATTTACATTCCTACACACCCAGCACAAACAATCAGTTTCTAATCTTCATTAATAATAATCAAGGACTGCAATGACTTAAAGAGCTTATTAAAGACTAAACAATAATTTGGTAATCTTAGAAGTCATGCTGTTTAGATTGTAGAAAAAATAGCCTTAATTTATTCCATATATGCAACCCTTATTTTTCCTAATGAAATCAGTGTGAATAACATATAACATGGCTGTGTGATGGTGCTGTCTTACCGCGACTGCTTTCGCCTTATCTCCACGCTCTTGCAGGACCTCGTAGATCCCTGGTGAGCACATACACACAGACACACACAGGCAGATGGTGGGAGACAGAGGGAGAAAAATGATTCATAAGCAAACTCCATCTGGTAGTCATGATGATTTTATTGAATTACAGTCTGACATAAGCTATTAGGGAAAAGTCAGATCACAGACGCAAAACTGAAACTGCTATGAAAAGATGGAGAGAGAAGAATCAGCGGAAGCAGAATGATGAAAAGTAAAAGAAGCAGCTGACAAAAGAAGGCGTTCAACCAAGACTTTTGACAAAAGGAAACTGAGCTACAGAAATAAGTCAAAGAAGAATGAAAAAGTATAAGAGGTGTAAAAAAAATAAAAAAAATAAAAAAACAAGTATGAGAAATGAGGAGAGTGTTTTAACAGAAAACCATCCTGAACTGGGGTCTTGTCAGGACTCGAGCACGCAATTAATTATTCTGTCCTTTATCCAGATATTTACAGAGGGAAGAGTGAGAACAGGTTGTTTCACTGTGACAGGGCTGCAGATGGAAAATGTTACTAAATATGCTGTACTGTTGAGGAATTGCTGCATAATAGATGCTCGAGTTGGCTCTTCCTCTTACTGCCTGCCGGCCGAGGGGATAACTCTGTGTGAGTCAGCTGCCGTCAGGAAGATGAAGCCATCCAAAAAGACAAAACGACTGCTGAATTTATCTCTGCGGACATCATCTGTGACATGCTTTACTTTTCCCCCCACATTGTCATAAAGAGTAAGCGTTCGGCTTCACCGCTGAAGAGGTTAAACAAGTGATGCTGGCAAGAAGTGTCTCAAGGATTAAACACGCAGCTCCCATGGTTCTTCTTACTGCTGGGGAGTGGTTTCTCCCAGAAAAAGCTAATGCAACCCCCACCCCAATGAGCCAAAATGGTCACATAATTCTAAGTGATCTGACAGGAACCAGATGCTAGACGCACCACGGACGATGGTGTTTGCAAAATGGAACAGCCTGTTCACACGAGGCTTCACAGGTGTTTCGATGTTATATGTCACATCACAGGGACAATCTGTTAGCCTGTTGCAACATAGATACATAAATGAAAGTCAATCTGCATGTAAAGTGGGGTAAACGTCTCTGAGGTTTAACATCCACTTTTCGTCTGGTGACACCGGGTTTTGCATCTACCGCACACTTACATCTGTACTTTAGCTCTCTATTCACTATTAAAAACGCAAGCCACAGCCATTGCATGACCAATGCAGTGTGTTTTGACTCAGTCTCACTTCTACTATAAATTTAAAAGAGAAGAGTGGTTCCCAACCTTTTTTTTATCCAAGTGTTTTCCAATGGACTGAAAAAAAAAAAAAAGCTTTTCTTAAACACCTTTTATGTTTAAATGTGTTGAGTTCAACTTTATTCAACTGCTTTACTATTCCATAACTTCCAAATTTAACCATTCATTCGTGATTTTTAGACACTATTCCATTTGGCAGCTCAGTATCTGGGCAATTTTGAAGGTTTATCTGTCTTACTCTTTCAACTGTCATGGTGTGTTCCTGACTAAGTCAGAAATCGGAAATTCCAAATTGCAGTTGAGTTCCTAATTGCACATTTTTTGTGGAAGACCCACTTCACTCAGATTTCCCATTTGGACAGTCGAAGCAGACTAGCATACCTTGAGTTAGCAATCCAAGATGGTGGCACTGATTGTAAACTGTAGTAAAACTAAACTTTTAATCTGTTCTGTATTTCTGGCTCACTAAATAAGCACAGCACTAATGAGATCTATAAATGTGTTCTTTCTTTCCTGGAGCGCGCTAACTCGAGAGAGATGTCACTCCAAAGTTCTGACATCTGAGTTTCCCACCCATGATAGGCCAATTGTTTATTCACACCTGTGTCTTTGTATATTTAGATGTACTTTATATATTAGATATAAGTGCTTAGCGATTATTTTGTTAAATGTTAACTTTTCTGACAAAATCTTTTTTTTGTAGTTCTTCTCCATTCTTTAAATAATTTTACTGTTTGAGCTTGTCTTGTCGTTTTACCACAGACTACTACTTATCTTATTATCACAAATAAATTATTTTCCTCTCAGTTTAAGAATATCTGTGCCCGGCTATTTTAGAAAGATTTTTGAGCAATGAATTTCAATATTTACAATTTACGTATCTCATAGAAAAATAGTGGGAGAAGAGTGAATGCAGTACACATAGGGCAAAAGGCACTAAGGAATTTAAATTTAGCTATTTTTTGTACAACTTTTAATCATAAATCAAAAACTAAACTTTAAAAAAACAATAAAACCCTTTATTCCATGGGAGTAGCCTACCTTGCCCAATTGGAACCCAGTGCTACACCTCCAGCCAGAAAGCATGTTGGCAAAATGCATTCGAATGGTGCTGACCAAAGGCATGGCGAGGACCCACTGCTCTCTGTTTCTAAACAACGATAAAGCTGCAAATACCAGGCTTTTCGATAAAATTGAAAGAATCCAGGCAAAATTTGGTGTTGTACATCTCATTCTTTTTTGGATTTCAACTCATTATCCAAGTGATCAAAGCTTAATCATTCATTCTCTCCAACATCCTCATGATCAAGATGTTAGAGTCCCTTCCATTTGTGCCGAGCCTCATCAGCGATTATGTAATATATCATGATGCATCTTTCCTTTTCTTCGTTCCTTCTCAGCTGTCTTCTCCCTACTTTCTCTGTCTTCCTCCCTCCCACCCACTTTGCGTTCTCTGGAACTACTCCTCCCTTGGTCTTATTATCTCTCATTATATCTGATTGTCCCTCTCTCCCCTCCAGATTCTCTTGACTCATATCTTTCCCCATCCCGTGTGCTTGTGTGGTGTATGGGTCCTGTACATGTTTGTTCCTAACTACCCTTAAGAATATGATCAGCAGCATGGAATAACAGGTTGCATAAAGTGTGGAATAAAAACAACATTTTCTGTCTGTTAGAATTATGTTTGATTTTTCTCTAGCTAGAGCTTACATCTCTTACATCTATGCATCCACTCTACTCTTCCATGCTAAATACTGATTTAAAAAAAATCCCCATTATACCTTTGGATGACCCTCAGTAGGCCCCACACTGACTCTGTTATGGTCACAATGGTGCATTTTGAGTCAAAACCACAATGCATGTATCCTGCATGGGCTAACCAAATAAATATTCCATCTGCACGTTGGTCCACACACCACAGATAAATGCACACATACATGGAAAACCTCATAAATGATGACTCCAGGGTTTAAGTACAGAGAGAAGAGGATACCATGACAACTCATCAAGATATTAACCAATAAGCATAACACTATATCTATGAAACATGTAAAAGGCAACTTGATACAATGGGATAACACAGGGAATGCTATAAAAATACATGACAACCACAACAGAGATCTTACTGGTTAAACAAAAGGCAAGATTGATAGATTAGGATCACAAATTCAGCTGATGATACAACAAAATTTTTATTGGAAATGTCTGGATGAAGGGACTGTGTCTATTTAGTCCCAAATACCAGTATGTCATTGTCAAACTGTCTGTGACAACTTTCTATAATTACAATTTAAAAAGATTAACAAGACCACAGTCAAGACAATTAGTACCCTCTGTCTTTGTATTTTTAGTGCTGGTGTTTCTCATCAGTATGCCTGTATTTCCTCAAAAATCTCAGTTGCTTGCTTGTTTGCACAAGAAGATGGTATTCCTATAAACCCACAATACATGGTTTGCATTTAACTGAACAGGATCAACATAACTACTTCTATACACATATACTTCTAATGCAGTACTAAAATATTTCTTTAAAGATTTTGATAGAATGATGTTTAAAAATATTAAAAAGTATCACTGAACAATAAACATTGAACAATAAGAGGAGGGGGGAGGTTTTAACAGGTTTGCAGCTTGTTTTATTGTGTTTGACAAGCTGTAGTTAGCTCCAATTTATAGCTCTTGGAATGGTTTCCAACACTAGCCTAATTTCACAATAAAAAGGCACTCTAAAACATCCATAAAAGCTGCTCAAAACACTGAAACATAATCAACTTCACCCTCAGAATGTGCTAAACACTAAACTTCTGCCAGAGCATGCAGTTAAGTACTTTTGCTAAATACACACTTTAATTTGTTGCTAGCTAGCGCAATGTGCTGTTTACTTTACCCTTATGTTTGCTTAGATTGGTAGCTAACAACAAATGCAAAAAGCTAACTAAAGAATGCTCTTGATAAACTAAAGCTGTGTACCTCTGGATGTGTTTGAATCATACTTCCTGGACCGCAATACGAAGACACTCTAACTGGGTTGTATAAGCTAGCTAGCAAGATAAAAATGTGTCTGGTCATTGTTTCTTGTTTTTGGGGGGTGTTTTTTGTGCTTTTTTCTGTTTTGGTTTGTTTGTTTGTTTTTTGCATATAGCAGATTAGATGAAATCATCTTCCATTCTCTCTCTCAAGGCACATACTGTGGATGAATCTCTATATAAGATGGTGCATACAGGCCAATTTGTGTTAATCATCCCACTCTGAGTCATCTCCTTATTTCTGCTTCTGATCTAAACATTCGGGGGACGTTGGATGTAGACATCCATTGTGACATACAAAAAAGAGAGGAGGAAAAACAAGGATGTAAGAAATCTGCTTTTATCTTTTGAAAATCAAAAGTCTTATGAAAAAGACAACAAAGACAATAAGAATTAACTGCGACCTTTGGATTGATTTGCATTAAATAACAGTTTTTGTTTTACATTGGTGGTGTTCTGCTCTATTATTTCTTTTTTTTTTTTTTAGCTCTTTCTTTCTTAGGTCCCCACCACCTATGCCTACACTCTCCACTGTTAGCAATGTCAGGCAGAACAAGCATGCCTAGTCTCTGGCCAGGACTTGGCATTGATTTCTGGCACAAATAAGAGAAAATTTGCAGTGGACTGGCAGAAACATATGTCTCTACAGCTTACTATTTTTTTTGTTGGTTGTTTTTTTTCCAGGTATGTACAACATATTCATTTACAATGGCACAGAGCAGAGACCTCAGCCAACCTGAACATATGCGGTTTGAAATTATCCATTACAAAAATATGTACCAGTCTTTAAGGGTCCTTAAATTCTAAATGGATAGCTGTTATGTATTGGATGGTGCTACCACCTTTTGCAGTTTAGATAGCCTTTATTGTCATTATACAAAGTACAAGTACAAGGTACAACGAAATTGGAGTGCTACTCCCTTTGGTGCTCAAAAATAAATAAATAAATAAATAATATAGAGAAATCAAAAAATATAAACATATAAACATAAAGCCAGCCATAAAATCTACAGTAAAAATAAGAATATTAATCTTTGTGTGTGTCTTTATGTGTGTGTCTCAGGTGGGTCGGTTTATCGTGTTTTTAGTTTGTTTATTTCGGTGGTAGCTCTTGGAAAGAAACTATCCCTAAATCTGTTTGTCCTTGTTTTATGTGATCTGTACCGTCTGCCTGACGGTAACAGGTCAAACAGCTTTTTGTTTGGAT
The DNA here is from genome assembly GCA_015107715.1 of Tylochromis polylepis. Taxonomy (NCBI): domain Eukaryota; kingdom Metazoa; phylum Chordata; class Actinopteri; order Cichliformes; family Cichlidae; genus Tylochromis; species Tylochromis polylepis. The sequence goes on from VVHJ01038573.1 coordinate 51,534, forward strand.
GTGATGAGTCCTTGATAATATTTCCGGCTCTGCTGAGGTAGCGTGTGGTGGCAATGACTTCCAGGCTGGGCAGAGAGCAGCCAGTGGTCCTCTGGGCTGTGTTGATGATTCTCTGCAGTGCTGTCCTATCTGCTGATGAGCATCCTGCATACCACGCTGTGATGCAGTATGATAGGATGCTCTCTATGGTGGCTCTGTAGAAAGTCACCAGCAGCTTCTCTTCCAGGTTGTTCCTCCTGAGCACTCTCAGGAAGTGGAGGCGCTGCTGGGCCTTCTTCACCACCGCCGTGGTGTTTGCAGTCCAGGAGAGGTCCTCAGAAATCTGCACGCCCAGAAACCTCGTGGAGTGGACCCTCTCCACATAGTCCCCATGAATGAAGAGTGGGCCCGGGTCCTCTCTACTCTTTCTGAAGTCCAGTATGAGTTCTTTGGTTTTGGTGGTGTTCTGAGCTAAAT